>MJUU01059540.1:0-10434 GCA_002080025.1 Modiolus philippinarum | reverse complement strand
TTTTGGCCCCTTTGACCCCTTGTAGCTCGGAAACGGTAAGACCTACACAAAATCCGTTGACATACTACTGAAAGCTTAGATCAAGAGGAATCCAAAGAAAAAAATCCCATCGAAATCCCATGAAAAATAAAGATTTGACATATTCAGAAAAATTGCATTTTGGCCCCTTTGACCCCTTGTAGCTCGGAAACGGTAAGACCTACACAAAATCCGTTATCTACTACTGAAAGCTTATATCAAGAGGAATCCAAAGCAAAAAAAATCCCATCGAAATCCGATGAAAAATAAAGATTTGACATATTTAGAAAATTGCATTTTTGGCCCCTTTGACCCCTTGTAGCTCGGAAACGGTAAGANCATACTACTGAAAGCTTAGATCAAGAGGAATCCAAAGAAAAAAATCCCAACGAAATCCGATGAAAAATAAAAATTCTACATAATCTGCAAATTCGCAATTTTGGCCCCGTTCGGCCCCTCATAGCTGGGAAAGGAAACAAGTTATCAAAAATCTAATAACTGAGCGCCATATTAATTTTTCACAAGGAATCCATTGAAAAAAACTGCATCAAAATCGGACTAAAAATAAAAAATTTATTTATTTTTGAGATTTGCCCCTGTTGGGCCCCATTTATCTCGTAAGCGGTACATGCTACGTGAAATCCGTTGGCATACTTCAGATTGGAAATTTTCTCAGGAACACACTGAAACCAACCCCATCAAAATCCAACAATTAATAAAGTTTCTACAGTCAAAAATGTGAAAATACCCAATTTTACCCCTTTTTGGCCCCTTTTTCTAAAACGGGCGGGGCCACCAACTCAAAATTAAAACCTCTGTTTACGCGTGTGCCAAGATACATCATACTAAAATTTCATAATGATCCGTCCACTAGAAGCAAAGTTCCGATGTCCACAGACGCCGATGACGCCGACGCCGACGCCGACGACGCCAGCACCATACCAATATACGACCGCAAAATTTTTGCGGTCGTATAAAAAGGGCACTTAGTAGTAGGAACTTCAATAAAAACTGCAGGTATCATCAGGTAGAATGATCTGTGGCACACCAGTCAATCTTCCATTTGAAGTCACGTATTAAGTCATGGTCATTTTTTTCAGTTTGGTATTAAACTCTGTATTTACTAAAAAAATGTTCGATATTGAGTTCCTACTGCAATGGAAGCGCAGGATTTACCCCATAATTCTTTTCAAATACCTGTACAAAGTCTGGACCATTGTGTGTTACAATTTGTCCTGTGGTTTGTGTATCCACATTAATTGTCTTTTTGCACTTTTGGTTTCAACTCTTAACAATTCTGATCGGTATATTTGTTATTTCCTTCTAACGACACGTCATGACGATGAGTCAATTCATAGTGGTGATACTGCAACTTATATATATTGACAATTACATCAGTTGTTACACATTATCATGGGTATTTACTTCATATATATTTTCATTGTTAACACAAGTTTTTGAAACAGTAATTTTGCTCTGTTGACAAAATTGCTGTACATATTAGAGACTCGGTAAAGTGAAAGAGTTATGACATGTAGACGCCTTATTCCGCCACCTTTTAGCATACTGCTCAAATGTTTGAAGTTCATTATTGGAAATTTGAAATCATCACACTTGTCATTAAGTTTTGGATTCAGATTTTATCATCTGATGTTGATGATGGTCTGTCAGTAGTCTCGTTATGAGTTCATGTGGATATATATATATATATATATATATATATATATATATATATTCAACATGATGGACAAACCCTTGTATTTGTGAAATTAACAATCAACTGCGAACAGGGGGCCTGGGTGGCCGAGTGGTTAATGTAGTTCTACTACTTATACTATCACCATTGAGGTGTGAGTTTGTACATTGCAAAAAAGGGTGCACTCGACTTACAATCGTAAGTGATAAGGTATGTCAGTTACCTGCCCAAGGTCGATGGTTCTCTCCGGGCACTCCGGCTTCCTTCACCACTAATACAGACCGTCTTGAAATAGCTGAATTACTGCTAAAAGTGACATAAATCCACATGTCAATCAATCAATCAACTGTGAACAAGCCTTATAACAAAGTAATCATGATGAGTTTAATTTAAAAACTTAGCAGCAACTTGTTATTGTCCTTAGTCCATCAACACCTGAAGATATAAATACAATTGTTTTTTCTATTAGAGACATTTATTAGCACTGAGGAAATAATACACTTAGCTGATATTATCTTCCTGAAATATTTTCTTTTTGTTTTATATATGTAAGTTAGTAATGTCACAACCCGAATAGGATTTGTGTATTCAAATAAAAAGTTAATGTCTTGGTATTTTTCACAATATAAACTGCAAAAAATAATATATTAATAATCAATGAAAAACAATTTTAAATAGAAAAAAAACACTGCAATAGCCATGTCCATTGTGACCATTTACCCTAACCCTGTGTCCGTCAGTCCGGCGTTAATTTTTCATCAAGGATAATCTCCTGAATTGACGTATATAGTCAATCAAAGAGGGGTAACTCTTTCTTTCTATTTTATCAAGCATGATTCAACCAATTCATTTGGAAAAAAATATATGTGCATCTGAATCTATTTATTTAACACCGACACCTCGAGTGGTATTAGAGGACCTCTATACATCTGAACGGGTAGTAGAGAATACCCCGTCCCTCCTTAGTAGTCAGATCGTGGTACAGAAAGCCTTGTCGCGAACCATTGGCGCCCCTTTCTAGTGTCTTGAACCAGTTGTCCCGTCCAGTCTTATTTTTTTTCACTGTATAATGTTTGAATTAATTAATATACTCTTGGTCATACATATGGAATGTTCGTATTTTCTGAGCCAGAATATGAAGTCTGGAAGCATTATGTACAAAAGTGTGTGGATGAAGGTATAATATTTTTGCCATAAACGTTGTTTTCTAAATGTGAAGTACGAAAGTATCTGATTCTACGAATCTCTGAGACCACTCCTTCAACCCGTTCTGAAACCCACTTTTTGGTGAAAATGGGACATTTTTTAATCAAATATTGGGTGTACAAATATTTCCCCAAAAAATGAAATTTTCGATGCTCATCATGTACAAGAATGATTTAAGTGAAAATTTCAGAGATTTTTAAAGGATAATATGAATTTTTGAAAACAAACAGCCCTTAAACATCTCACGCATTCTGAACAAAAAATATTCCATATTTATGACCAAGAGTATATTTTCACGTCCATTCATAATTGAACGGCTCACTAGACTTAAAGCTGACTAATTCATCTATCAATCTATTTTTTTTTATTTTTAAGAGTTCCCTCATTTTACAATTCAAGAATTGGAAGTCATCATGACTTCTCATTACTTACACAGAGGAAAATCGCATGGGATGTGAAAAAAGTGTTTCTATCGCAGGAAATGTGAATGCAAAAACGTGTTTCGGTCGATCATTTGTAAGCTTATGCAGTGCTTTTTATACCAAAAACACTGATTGAAACGTGATGTGCATTTCGCATGTGAAGTATGAAAAATAAATATTTGGATAATGTAATGAATTTGTTGCTTCAACTTTCATTTTATGCTGTATTCTTGTCCCTATTTCGCGAAAAGAGTGATGGCGTTTATAAAGTTTAAATTTATACACATATTTTATCGACAGATTTATATCTAATCTTTTATGTACCACTTGCATATTTTTCTTCATTTTTTTTGTACCCAATATAAGAATATTTATTCCATTTTTTTAACCTCCCATTAGTATTTTTTTTCTAGTTTTTTAGCAATACAGTGATGTGAAATACACACACAGATATATAACGTTATAAAAAGTGCAATGAAAATATTATGTTATAATATATAGTAAAATTCATTTTCGTAAATTTTAGAAACAAATAACAACAAACACGACATCAATAATAATAATAACAATTATAATAATATAAATAATAAAAATTAAAATTCATGATAATATATATAATAAAAATAATTTAAAATAAAAAAAAACAACTAAATTTATAAACAGATACGTTCGACCCTGAAAAAAATTATAATAATTCAATTAACTATATACAAACTTAGGGAGCAACCATTTGATTTTTATGGGGGCTATGGTCAAATTAAAGAAAAAAGGCAGGACGGTTACCTATAGCAAAAAAATCCAGGATGACTATGCGGGTTAATCCAGGACAGGCTTGGAACAAAAATAAAAAGCCAGGATAGAAGTTACACACACAAAAAAATCCAGGATGAAAAATTTGACCATAGCCCAGACCCCCCCCAATAGAAATCAAATGGTTGCTCCCTTACCGTAAATTTAAATTCTTGATATGACCATTTTGACAATTAATGTCTCTTTGTAAATAAAATCTTAATTTTTGGAGACCATAAAATCAAAAGTGTTTAAAAACTGATAGAGAACAAATAACAAATATGATCTAACCAGCACGCCAAAATTAGCTAAGGGCAGATTGACTTTTGGAGAAAAAAATACATTAGGTAGAGTGGTAGTAATTTAATCAATTAACATTCATGTATGTTGAATTAATTTTATTTTCTACATATAATATTTAACTGTGCTTTATACATATCGTATTTTTTTATTGAGTATAAGTATTTTTCTGAGGAATTTTTTGAATTAGTGATAAATGCCAAATCTTCAATTATAATGTTTACCTTTTTTTCTAATAATGATATTTATATTTATGAATATTTTTATTTTAACAAATATATAAATATTTTTTTAAAATTAATCTTATGCCTATCATTCTATTTTTTTTTTATGTAAACGAATTTTATTTTACGATATTTAAAAAAAATAGCTTCGTTTAAATGCAACAAGTGTCTTTTATTTTATAAAAGAAAATAATCGAAAATGAACACATCATAATGGACTTTCAATGTATTTTATTATGCTTTGCCTGTAATATCTATTGATTTGTGAGTTCGACTAAGATTTTTGTCGTGTTTGACTTGTCTAAAATTAAGTTAATTGATTCATTAGGATTCTTCATCTTGTTTTATCTATATAAGTGGACCTTTTTGTAGCCCAATATCATTATTTTATCTTAATGTAGGGCAAACTATCTGGTAGGTCGAGCTATAAATCTGTGCTACTTAAAAACTAGTTTGAAATTGCTTTTTTACATCTTGGAAACAACTATGTTTCTTATAATTAAAAAGGAATTTGTTTTGCTTTGAATTTTATCTAGACATTTTATCATATCTTGTGGAAGAACTTTTTTGTTAACCAGAATTAATGTTTCTCATAACAGACGCCGGGATAAGATTTTTACGAGGTCCTTGCCAATGAGAAGCGTCCACAATTTAAGCCTTTTACGACATCGTTTAAGTTTCGTTTTACGACAATTCCACTTATTTGTTTGATGTAGATTTACAATAATATGCCATTTTTTAAAATAAAAACCGATGAAATAAAGAACAGAATGTATTGCTATATGGAATACTTTATTACCCATGCATGCAGTTGCATTTAGATTTATATTTTATTGGCATTTTAATTTATAAATATGAATAACTTAAGACTGATATTCAGCGAGAGTTATGCCGCTTTGTATCAAAAACTTCGTATAAAGGCTGCAGTCTTTTTCGATATACCACACGGTGGCTTCTTACGCGGACAGCATTTTTGTGAAATAGAGGACAGTATAAAATTTATACCCCACGCCCTGGAAAAAAATATGAGTTAACTTTATATTAGAAGATTGAATATGTCACAGGACAGGTTTAAAGGTTACATTGCTTCGGTTCTTTTAAAGTAATCTTATTCAAAGATATGAAATGATTAACGGCTTTTTCCAAACAAGAACGAAGAGTGTCTTGAAAACGTCAAGCTCTTATGTTAGTTTGTTGTTTGCCAATGATTTTCCTTTCCGATTATGGTGTTCTTTTTCACATTTTTAAACTTTATTTTGTATCTTTATTTTTTTTTTCATGGATTAAGAAAAAAATCATATAGAATGCTGTTATTTCGCTTCAAACCAAAATAACTTTGTATCAAAATTACATAACAGACGGACTGACGCCATTAAATTTGAATAAGGGAAAGATTTTATAATAGTCATTAGCAGTGAAAGCAATAATTAACAAGTTAATTCACTCCTAAAATGTAAATGTGATAATAGTTTAAAATTATGCAAATTTGTATAGAGTTTCCGATATTGATTCTTATCACTTTAACACAAATATGAAACCTGTTTTTAAGAGAAATCCCACAATCTCAGAATCTCATAAAATGAATAAAACCGAACGCCTGGATAAAATCAGTATCAAATAAGTAATTATTCTTTAAAGTGTCAAAATATTGAAATTTTGATGCTAGGGAAAATGACATTTATTTGAATCTTTTTTTTTTTCGTTCGAGTGAAGTGAATTCCTTTGTGGTTATAGATGAATATCATGTGACAACGATTTCTAAAATGGCTGATAAAAATCATGTGATTCAACATTAAAAATGGGCGAAGTAAGAATCGGAAACCACAAATAATCCTTTTCTGATTATTTAATATTTCCAAAATGTATGAATGACAGGAAATATTTGAAATGCCTTAAAACCCAATTAAAGGCCCACAACAATTAAGCTGAACAATATTGAAACCGACGTTAACTCAGAGAACACAATACTCACGTACACAAAGTATCTCCACAGACATTTCATTAAGGGTTGTAATTGGAATGAACACTCTTCTTTTGAGAGAAAAAAAAATCCGTGTACGAAGTTTTGGTTGAAAACGATTTGGTATCTTTAGAGTTCTTTATTTTCCATTAGCTCCTTATGTGCCTTAAAATATACGATAGTCTAATTGGAAATTGATAAAATTTTAGATATTGGCTTTAAAAAATAAGATTCATTTTAAAATATTTAACCACTTGAATAAATATTGAATGCCGCTGAAAACTGAAGCTCATACTCCCTTCATAGATATTCACGCAGTTATTTATGTACACCTGAAACATAAAGATTTCTTTGACTTTCAATGACTTTTCCCTTTGGTGTATTTCTTTACATTTCTAATCCGTCTAGAATATTAATTCTGAACCGATCCAGACAAAATTTGGATACAGACTCAAATATATTAATGTATTTTTAACCCAATACGCTGCCACAATGTGTATATAATAACTAAATACCGAAATTACTGTGAATTTATTTTCTGCATATGCGCATTTCGACAACTTATGTCTCTTCTGTGCAGATAAAATCTAAACGTTTGGAAGATCAAATACCCAATGATGTTCAAAAAACTGATAGAGAACAATTAACCAATATGATCTAAATGTAAAACCAAAATCAGCTAAGGACGGAGCTTTGCATGAGGAAGATACTCCTTAGTGTTCAACAGAATTTACATAAATTGCAATGTTCTAAATAGAATCGGCTTTCGGGTCAGCTCCTGGGCTGGTGAATACCGTCCACCAGCAGAGGCATCGACCCAGTGGTAACAAATAACTTAATACCGAAATTACTATGAATTTATTTTCTGCATATTCGCATTTCGACAACTTATGATGGTTTTGTAGATGGATTACGTTTTTTTTTCGAAAGAAAGATGTTCAATTTCATGTTAATCAGATGCCTATTTTAATATTGTTCTAAAAATTTGCCGTTTGTAAAAGCTAACAGAAAATTTGGACTACTATCAAAATCAAAATGCATAGCGTATACCTTATTATAGTTATATATTGATTTCAATCAATGTGTGACTGCAAAATCCAGTATTCGAATTTAAGTCATCCACATTTTCTATATCAACTGAGAACAATATGATACATGGGACAAAATATGAAGCAAACCCTGATACTGACATGAAATCAGACTGACAAATAAAGAAACGTTCGTTTTTTTATTCGCGCATGCAAGGAATGTTCGATTTTTACTGTAACCTTTTTGTCTTAAATCAGCATTTCTTTGCTAACAGACGAAATGTTGCCTATATTTAATGTATTTCGTTTCTATAGTAATCTCCACTTCAACATCTCGATAAATTATCAGCTGCTTCTCTCTGTTTGCTAAAATACGTATGCAAATTAGGCAATGTTGACGATTTTTTTTTTTTTCCGAACTATTTGAATCTAAGATGTGGATATCAACAAAAGAATTTTATTATATATTGTGCTTTATGCACAGCTTTACTAGAAATACTACAAAATA
Organism: Modiolus philippinarum; assembly: GCA_002080025.1. Taxonomy (NCBI): domain Eukaryota; kingdom Metazoa; phylum Mollusca; class Bivalvia; order Mytilida; family Modiolidae; genus Modiolus; species Modiolus philippinarum. Next base: position 2,283 of record MJUU01059540.1, on the reverse strand, counting down.
CTCTGCATAATATGAAATACAGTTTCGTCATAAATAAGAAGTATCTCCCATTGGCAAAGCTCTGTCCTTGGCTGATTTTGGTTTTCCATTGAGATCATATGTGATATTTGTTGTCTATCAGTTTTTAAACATCTTTGAGTTAATTTTCTTCTAAATGAAATAAAAAAGATAACAGGAAACACCTACAATGGCCGAAAAACATAGCCACATGCCAGAAAGTAAATAGGAATTGCACAAGAAAAACCCACAATAAAAATACATGTTTAGATTTTATATACACTGACGAGACATTGTCAAAAAGGTCATATACAGAAACCAAATTTACAGTAACTAAGGTATTTTAATTTAAATGATTTTTTAGTCAAAGTCGTGAGAGATTATATGAATCTAACACCGGTGAGAATGCAAGATCGAGAAATCTCAGACACCCGAGGGTAAGATTTCAATATAGCTCTGACGAGGCTTGTCCGAGTCAGAGAAGCATTGAAATCTTACCCGAGGGTGTCTGAGATTTCGATATCTTGCATTTTCAACGGTGTTTGATTTATTTTCTCACATTTATTCGTCAGAATGTGCTTTGTACATTGAAGGAATGTACCTGTAATCCGCCATTCTAAAAGGAAATCACCATGACGTCAATGACGTCATAATGACTTTGTCTTGCACTAGTGTAAGACAGAAAAATCTCACATCGCTAAAAATAGGAACTGTTCTGTCTCAAAAGTGAGAATCGAAAAATTACAATATTATATACCATATATATTTATCTAGAATACCATTGCTACATTGTAAAAAAATGCTGTGTTGACCTCCGTTGTCAAATATTCAGTACAAGTAAGTGAGAACCGAACCGTCAGTCAAAAGAACAAACAATCCATGGACGAAGGCAACATCGGCAACACAAAGAAACAAGGACATCACTTAAGTACGGGACAAAAAAGAAAAAAGATGACCATGTAAAAACCGTGGGTGAGATCAGGTGTACCGGTAGAGTAAGCATCTCCGACTTCTTATAAGACACCCGCCGTGTTGAACATGTCAGCTCATTAAAGTAAAATCCGATAGAGGAAAACAAACTTTAGTTGGAGAGGGAAAGATCTGTTGTCATCTGGGAAACAGATATCCCATAGCGATCCACAAGATCGTGATGTCGACCGTAAAACTTCTGTGGTGATGACTTTAAGTTTCCTTGCTTAAGTAATCTATTTTTTAAGCAACTGGGCTATATCAGGGAAATCACTGTAACGAGCACACGCCCTTAAGTAGCGACTGAGTTGTGAGATGTAAAGTCTATATGCTGGTGCTTTTGGGGTGTTGCTATAAAGAAAAGGGAAGTTGACTATTGGAAAAAGTGAAGTCATCGCGTTTGTCATACAGACTAGTTTGTAATGTACCACTGTTGTCAATTTCAAGATGTAGGTCAAGATAACATAAAATTGATGGGTGTTCCATGGAACACTTGTGTCGCCTGCACTAGAGAAGAGCCATTTTTTGACTCGGTTACGATCTATTTATAGCATTAAAAAAAAAAAACAAAAAAGAAAAAATGAATTTCATCAGATAATATTTAATAGATATGTTTAATAATACTCCTAATCAGTTATATATACAATGTATATATACGTATATATTCATACCTGTAATAAGAAATATAGAAAAATAGTAAGCATAAGTAAAATTTGGGGACCTATGAAATACAAAACCCTGTCTCTTACTATTAAAATGATATACATTAAACATGAGGTAGACGTCTGACACCCCTGAATTCGATAAGCACAATATGGAACCTATATTAAACCTATATTAAATATTAAATATGGAACCTATATTAAACCTATATTAAAGTCACATACACAAACTGGCTGTGTTTTGAAGCTGCTGAGAAAAGTGTTACGAAAATTTTTACCATTGACAGTACTTGTTGAAAATATTCAAAGCCGGTAAACAGGAAGTAGACCGACCGACCGACCTGAATTTGATAAGCGCAATAAAGAACCCAATACTAAGGTCACATACAAAATTTCAAGTGGCTGTGATTTGTAGTTGCTGAGAAAAGTGTTATGAAAATTTTTATCATTGACAGCTATAGTACTTGTTGAAAGTATTCTAAGTCTGTAGTAGATGTCTGACAGACCTGAATTTAATAAGCGCAATATAGAACCTCATACTAAAGTCACATACAAAATTTCAAGTGGCTGTGATTTCTAGTTGCTGAGAAAAGTGTTACCAAAATGGTGGGACGACGACAACGCCGCAAGACGACTAAAGTGATCCCTATATGTC
>MJUU01059539.1:9322-22356 GCA_002080025.1 Modiolus philippinarum | reverse complement strand
CACAATAGTCAGACTTGTCTGACATACAAAAATACCTTGCGCTTTACTGTTTTTATCAAAATTCTAACCCCTTAAATATACTGAGCTTTCATTCCGTGTATTGTCCTTTATTTGGCCTCCTATTTAGATATTTTTGGTAAGGAGTACTTCCTTTTTTACTTCTTTTGGAATATGGCTTTCCATATTATATGATTTTAATGCTGCTGATGACAGGTTACCCCTTGAATCACGTGTACAGCAAAAAGAAATTTACAATTTGCTATGCAACTTGGGTATTGATTGTATTTTGAAACCATGGACCGATACCACTGCTGGTGGACCAGAGGTCTCCGAAGGTATTCACCAGCACAATAGTCAGACTTGTCTGACATACAAAAATACCTTGCGCTTTACTGTTTTTATCAAAATTCTAACCCCTTAAATATACTGAGCTTTCATTCCGTGTATTGTACTCGGTGGATGTCCTTTATTTGGCCTCCTATTTAGATATTTTTGGTAAGGAGTACTTCCTTTTTTACTTTTTTTGGAATATGGCTTTCCATATTATATGATTTTAATGCTGCTGATGACAGGTTACCCCTTGAATCACGTGTACAGCAAAAAGAAATTTACAATTTGCTATGCAACTTGGGTATTGATTGTATTTTGGTAATTATTGCACTGGTAGTTTCTGAGAATATCTTTGAATGTCTTTTCCATAGGGTCCATTGAATAAACTATGTTCCCCGCTGGTCGTTATCTTGGATGAGGTAGGGGCCTGCTGAGTACTCGTTTTGGAAGGGACCATCTAAGGACCATTGTGACCAACTTTGGTTATAATTGGATAAGTTGTTTCTGAGAAGATCTTTGAATGTCTTTCCCATAGGGTCCCCAAATGAAAAAAAACTATGTTCCTGGCTGACGACCATTATGGATGGGGTACGGACACCTGCTGGGTATCCTTTTTAAAGGGACCATCAATGGATCATTGTTATAATTGGACTAGTGGTCTCCGAGAAGAATCTTGAATGTCTTTTTTGGAAAAACAAAAATCCCGTTCATTTTCTCAAATACTTTCTCTGAAAACATTTGATTTTTCCACACTGTATACCACGCTTCCTCATGATAACTAAAATCACGTATCAAAGGTGCCATTCATAAAGCCTTTACCGATTCAAAAAATTTGTTTTAAATCCACATTTTTTTCAAAACCAGTTTAAAAGGAAAAGAAAACGGGTGTGCAGAATGCTTGATTTTCTAAATGACAATACATTTGTCACATTTGGAGAGGCTATTTATCAACAGCAAGTTGGAATACTAATAGGCATTAATTGTGCTCCTCTATTCGCAGACTTCTTTTTATATTCTTACGACACTGAATTTCTTCAGGGACTCTTAAGAGATCATAAAATAAAACATGCTAGATCCTTCAATCTCACTTATAGATATATTGATGATGTTCTGTCCAGCAATAACGCATCTTTTGCTAAATGGATCCCATTAACATATCCGCCTGAACTAGAGATAAAGGAGACGACAGAAACCACAAGATCTACATCTTTTTTGATCCGGACTTACATCTCGAATTTGACGAAAATGGTCACCTCAGTACTAAAATCCATGACAAAATGGACGATTTTAATTTCAAAATTATGAATTAACATGGACAGTACTAGTATTATTCTAACTTCTCCTGCTTACGGAGTGTATGTTTCACAATTGATTCGTTACGTGACAGCTAGCAAAAATTACAGACTTTCTCATTACACATTGCTAGATATATATAAAGAGAGATCAAGGCTTCAAAAAATTCCATCTCATACGATCATTAACATCTGTCCCTTGTGGAAAATGAGGTTTTGGTCCGAACTCTGATTCAAAATTCTTTTTATACCCCGCTTTGCGGGCGGTATATAGTATTCATGTTGTCCGGCCGTCCGTCTTTTTGCACCCAAATGCTGGTATCCACTACACCTCCTAAACCACTTATTGGAATTTCAAGAAACTTAAGCAGGCGCATAATTACATGTTGTAGATGTGCACTACGCATTTTATTTTCCAATATTTCCATTTTCCCACAATTTTGACATGTTTTAGACTTTGTCATTTAGCTTGATGCAAACCATATGGCAACCACCTGGTATCCACTACTATTCCTAAACCACTGATTGCAATTTTATGAAACTTATACAGGAGCTGAATTACAAATTGTAGATATGCACTACTCATTTTGTTTTCCAAGAACTCCTCTTTCCAGATTTTTTGACATGTTTTGGACTTTATCATTTAAGCTCGTTTAGCTCTATGCAAACTAATTTCATTATGCTGTTCACGTACTTCAAAGAGTAACCTCTCATAAGCAGCATTAGAATAAATAATGATGAACACCTGGTATTCACTACTCCTCCCTGACCATTGATCAGAATTTCATGAATTTTATGCTGGACCTTTATTACATATCATAGATGTGCACTTTATATGTTGTTCTTTTATAATTGTGCACTTTATATGTTGTTCTCTTATAATTCCATTTCTCTAGATGTTAAAAAAAATCAGAGTGGTGGAGCGGGGTTATCCCTAGTCCACATAGTAACTCTAGTTTTACCTAGTACTGGGATGATCATTTCATTCAACTGTCTACGACCTTCCAATAGCAAATAATGTTGGGTTTCTTCCAGACACTATCGGGAGGGGAAGATTGGTATGCCTCTTCTTTTGAAATTCCTGTACCAAGTCAGGACCATTCAGGTCGACAATTTTTCTGGTGATTTCCATCTGATTTGTCATTTTGTATCATGGACTTCGGCTCTTGACAACTCGATTCGGTGGTTTTGTTATAAACCCCATTCTGTAAGGTCCAATGTCAAAACTATGTTCCTGGCTGTTGACCACATTGGATGATGTATGGACCTGTCAATTACCTTTTTTGAAGGGACCATCTAAGGACCATTGTGACAAAGTTTGGTTATAATTGAATTGTAGTTTCTGAGAAGATCTTAGAATTCTTTTCCAAAGGGTTCAATGTTATGTTTTTCCGCTAATAGCCATCATGGATGAGGTAAGGACCTACCAGAGACCTTTTTTAGAATGGAGCGATTGAGCACCAAAATGACTTAATTTGGTATAATCAGACAAAAAGTTTCTGAGAAGATCTTTGAATGTCTTTTCTATAGGTTCTAATGTTATAAATATGTTCCCCGGTGGTGGTCGCCATCTTGGATGAGGTACGGACCTGCTAGTTATTTTTTATGAAGGCACCTAGCTTCTAAGGACCATTGTGACAAAGTTTGGTTATAATTGGACTGGTGGTTTGTGAGAAAAATCTTAGAATGTCTTTTCCATAGGGTCCAAAGTTAAAAATATGTTACACACTGGTTGTTATCTTGGATCAGATGCGGACCTGCCGGATACAGACAAAGGTTGTTAGATATAAAGTAGAAGAAGTGGCAAAAAGGACATCAGAAAGAGGACATACAGATAGATGAGGTGATTCCCCGATAACCCCTTAACCTAACAGATGAGGCTTGTTAAGGGGGATCCGAATATCCCATATCCCAGTAAGTCAGTACCAAAATATCCCCTTGAAAATTAAAGATATCCCTTTAATTTTAACAGAATATCCCATTTTCCTTAGTCAAAATATCACATATCCCAGCACTTTTTGTCTAAAATATCCCATATCCAATTAACAAAATTCGTAAATATCCTGTCTCCCAATATACCCAATATACCCTAAACAAGCCTCACAGATAGATGAGGAAATTCCTCTATAACCCCTTAACCTAATATTGTTGTGGCAAAAAAAGCCTTGCGGCTACCAGAATTTGTTAATGACAATAGACATTCTGTGGCAAGTAGAGATGTATATGCAAAGCTGGTATGGTTTTGAAACCAGGTGTAGAGAGAAAACAAGAGGCTCTCAAGAGCCTGTATCGCTCACCTGGGCCATCGCTGACATAGATAAAAGGCATTTCCAACAGGGTCCAATGTTTAACTGTGTTCCCTGCTGGAGGTCATCTTGGATTGGACACAAATTTAAAGGACTACAAGAGGGACTTCTGTGATCAAGTTTAGTTCCAACTGGATTAGTGGTTTCAGAGATCTAATTCTTTTAATGTAACCCAATATAAACTATCTTAATGCTGGCAGGTGTGGTCCTCCTGGATACTTTTATTGGAAGGTACCATAAAATACCCTTGTGTTCTAATTGGACAAGTTGTTTCAGAAAGGATCTTTAAATGTGTTTAAATGTGTTATCCATTTCCATCCATTTCATACCACATTTCAAAAATAATTTAAGTGGGGTTTCCCTCATAATCTAGGTAATAATTATTGCCGAAATCAAAACATTACAACCCCCATCATAAAATATTAGGGCAGGGGTTCTCCTGATTAACTAGTGATTACATATTTCTGAAAACAAAACATAAAACTTAGAAGAATACTTTTTTTTCTGAAATTTCAGTTTTCTTGATTTGTTTCCATCCCAAATGAAAACCCAACCATCCATTACAACCCATAACAGAACACCATGTTAAAAAAGAATTTGGCATAGTTTCCCCTGATAATAAAAGTAATACATATTGCTGAAATTTAAACATTCAGAGTCCTCTTTGAAAAATTTTGACAGGGGTTAACCTTGTAATCTAGTTTATACATATTGCTGAAATAAAATAAAATAAAATTTCATTTCTTTGGTCTGCTTTCCATAGCTATTGAGATCACCACCATCCATTACCATCAGAACACAATTCAAATAACTATTTGGACAGGGGTTCCCCTTAAAATCCATGGCGTCTTATGTTAAAACTATTTTCCCAGCTGGCTGCCATCTTGGATGAGGTATGGACTGGGTGGATACCTTTTTTGGATGGCACTATCAAACGACCATTGTGGCAAAGTTTGGTTTTGACTGGACTAGTAGTTTCCGATAAGAATTTTTTTTTTCCATAGGGTCCAATGTTAAAACTATGTTTCCAGCTGGTGGCCATCTTGGATGAGGTATGGACCTGCCAGATACCAATTTTGGAAGGGATCAACTCAAGACCATTGTGACTAAGTTTGATTCTAATTGGACTAGTAGTATCTGAGAAGAAAATCTTTGAATGTCTTTACCATATGGTCCAATGTTAAATTTATGTTCCCAGCTGGCAGACATCTTGGATGAGGTACAGACCTACTGATTACCTTTTTTGAAGGGACCACCTAAGGACCATTGTGCCAAAGTTTGGTTTTAATTGGACTGGTAGTTTCTGAGAAGATCTTTGAATGTCTTTTCCATAGGGTCCAATGTTAAAACTATGTTCCCCACTGGCTGCCATCTTGGATGAGGTACGGACTTCCTGGATACAATTTTTAAAGGGGACCAACCAAGGACTTTTGTGAACAAGTTTGGTTTCAATTGGCCCAGTGGTTTCAGAGGAGAAGATCTTGGAATGAAAAATTTACGACAGACGGATGGACGGACGATGGACGCCGGACACCAAGTGATAGCAAAAGCTCACCCAGCCAGGTGAGCTAAATATGTATAGATGCCCATATGCAACAAGTTTAATATCATAAAACAAGACATTTCAAATTAAAATTTGATAATTTTATAACAATTAACCAAATAATTTATCAATACTGATGATTATTTAGTGATATATATGTAACAAACATGTGTATGTCTGATTAGGAACTTATGTAATGTATCAGATGTTCAGTTTTATAATTATATTTCAAATACATTTTAAAATCCTTTTAAGAAAGCATTAAAATCTCTCAACTTGAAATTGGTACCTTTATTTATAACACAACTGAATTTACAAAGTAAAAAATAAATCTCTGCCAGATTCCAAACAAACAAGAAATATTGCAAAGGAACACCAGTGAAAATGTTCAAAATTAAACACAAGTTTGTGCACTTCTGTAAATGCCATCGTTATACATAGTTCAAATGTTATCTGATGACCAAAGATATCTAGCAATGATCATACCCACACTAAACAGATTGGCAACACATGGTATGTACCTAGAAAATCTTTATAGCAAAAATTACATTTACATGGAACATATCTGCAGAGAAGCAAATGTACACATTGAAACTGAATCAACAGGGAGGGGCATAATAAATGATTATGACTGGTATAAAATTGTCAAATTAGTCTTATAAGAGCTTCACATTTCACTATAATATTTAAATGAGCTAGATTTTTTATTTATCAAATCATTTAAAAATACAAATTTAAGGAACATTACTCATAGAAAATCTGCTTCCCCAAAAACATGGTTACAATGTAACATTTTAATTTATCATATCATAGTTGAAATCATGTTCAGAATTAAGGTCTTACATGTCTTTGTTTAAATAATTTGAAAACTGATTTAATAGAGCAATTTTTAAATACAGATTTAAGTAGGAAAAAACTGTAAACTAAGCTCACCATTATATACCCCTGCTTGATATACCCTTTTGATTACAAAAATTGCAGGATTTTCTAATTAAAGCTAAAATCTTTGCTCAGATCAAAATCTAAATGAAAAGTCAAAGTCAAATTATCTTCTTTTCATACGGTCTGACAATAATTAGTGTCCTTCCATTTGTGTAAAGTTTGATCAAAATTCTGCAAGTGGTCTAAGATTAGTTGCTCTTATAAGATGACCTGTGTAGAAGGAATCAAAGAAAAGTTGGAAAAATTATCTCCTCTTCTTGGTGCAGGATGATTACTATATTTCTTCATGCCCATCTGCATAGAGTTTCATATCTTTTTGTAAGATTCAACAAAATCCTTCAAGAGATTTAAAAGTTGTGCTAACAAAAAGTATTAAAAGGAGGAAGGGGTCCTATCTACTCCTTAACTTTGTTTACAGGGGGTATAAAATAGTAATGGTGCTTTAAATGACAATCCCACTACGTTTCACAAAATTATAAAGTTTCAAGGCGCATAATTCCAGAACCCTTAGGAGCTTTCAATTAATTTTTTTTCTTGAACCAAGTTTTATGGTGATCAGGTTACATACCAAGTTTGAAGACTGTTATTTCGCTCACAAGTTATCAGTCGGTAACCTTTGGGGGATGGACATACACAGGACTGACGGCATCATATAATACCTCACCACAATGTGTGGCGGGTATAAAAAAGCATTTATTTTGGTGACACAAGGTTGAAAATTAGTGTTTTCAACCTTTTTGACGTCAACAATGGAAAACACTAACTTTCAACTTTGTGTTAGATAGAATACAAAGATGACAAAAAAGGATAACAAGCATCTCAATAGACAATATGCTACTGTGAATTCACAAATTTTCATGTATACATACAATTCTTGTGATTTATGACAGTTCTATGACATTTTTGGAAAAAAAATACATTCCATTTAATATATATCTTGAGGTTTGTAATCAAACTCAAAAACAACCAAGTTTAGCTATCTTCAAAATAGTTTAAAACACCAAAAATTGATTATTTACAAATAAGATTTGATTAAGCTTCTTTAGTTTGCTCAATATTCTGTTCTAACTTTTTAAATTCTTGATTATTGATGTTGTCCACTTCATCTTCTATCTGTTCTACACCCATCACTTCTGGTATATAGAACTGTAGCATATTCTGAACACCATGTTTTAATGTAACAACAGAACTTGGACAACTGGTACAGGAACCCTGCATTTTCAGCTTTACAATGCCATCTTCAAATCCCTAGAAGAAATCAGAAAAAAAATATAAATTTGAACCTAAAATTACTAGTAACTCAGCAATTTATGTAAAGGATCTTACATACATCTTTCCTGTAAAGTTTGGTAAAGCTGCTCTAGTGCTTTAAGAAAGGGTATAACCCCCTTTTTGGACTCGGGACTTGGGATATTATTTTCGGCATACTTTGAGTCCATAGACTTGAAAGACTCAAAAGTGACAGCATTTTGGACTTGTACTTCAAATTCCAAAAAGATTTAAAAAATAAAACTGGACTCTGGATCTGGACTTCATCCCAAATTTTAGGTGTACTCTGGACTCAAGCGGGTAGGGGTTATACCCTCTTAAGAAGAGTTCTTTAAAACGTGAAAATTTAATTGATCAGATGGAGGGATGGATGGACAGATTCTAAGTAATGGCAACAGCTCACACTGACCCTTTAGGTAAGCATGGTGAGGCAAGATAAAAATTCAATACAGTTTGAGTGTGACTGTTTATTTCAAATTTTATTTGATGTCTGTAATCCTTCCAATACTTTTGAACAGGTCTGTAAGTCTCGTCATGTGACCCAGAGAATTCATGACAAAATTTAAATATTAAAACATTTCCAGCCAAAACACATGATGTTTGAACATTTTGACATCCTAAGATTTGTTTGAAACTTTTTTGTAATATATATGCAACTTCAGGGTACAATTTATGTGCATGGATGTTTCAAAATTGAACGATATTTACAGTCACTATTGTGGGATAGAAATTAAAACACTTCAACCTTTATTCAATATCTATTCTCTTATCCGGCGTGACATCACAAAGCTCAATTGACCAATCAGATCAGTCGATATTAATCTTATACCCTCAACACGGGCGGTGACGCAATCGATGTTTTCTTACATAATCTATGTAAAATCGATATTTTAAATTGCAATATATTCGGTGTTATAATACCTATGATCTTGAAATTCGAATATGATATTTATATTGATGTTCCAAATGCATAATCCGAGTTTCATTAAAATATCTTGAAAAATGAATGAATAAATCAAAGTTGAAGTTACTTAGATATATAGTGAAATGTGGTCATTTTCACCTCCTCCACAGGTAAAGTGCCCGGATGTGTGGATAAGAGAATTGTCTTTCTGACATGGTCAGAGTTTTTATAACAATTGCTCACTGACAATGTTTTTACATACAACTATTTAAAAAGAACAAATGCCTTTGTTGACTTCCTCAAATTGTTTGTAGTTGATGAAATTTTTATTCAAAATTACAATTTCTGGGTGAAAAAAACTCTATCTTTTTTTATAACTGTTAAAAACAATTATTTAGTACCATATATACAATATCCCCTCCATCTTCCTGTACTGTAGGTCTGATTCTTGTATCTAATAATTCTTTTATCATTAAAACCACTTCATCATCATCAGGATCTGCAGCTGAAATTAAAAAAACAAAAAAAAATAGAGTTGATGCTAAATGGCATCCAGTTATACCCCCTTTTGAACCCTGAATTAATATACAAATTTCAAACTGAAGTGTGTGTGTGGACACAATACAGGTGTGGACAAAGTGTGGACATAACACATGCAATGATATACCTTCCCCTTTTTCCAGAAAATATGCAAAATTTAAAATTTCAAGCAGGAACTATATCTCAAGTTGGTATACTTCAACTGTAAAACATTTCATCAAAATCCAAGCAACCTTTTTAGGAGGACATGTACTGAAACAGTACATCCCAAGTTTTTTTTCTAGAAAATATTCAAGGTTGAATTATCTCCCTTTTTAAATGTCCAGCAGCAACTATATATTACATCATGCACATCTTCAAGTGGTATATTACAACTTTTTAATATTTCACCAATATCCAAGCAACTGTTTAGGGGGACATGCACTGACATGTTTCCTCCCCTTTCTCCAGAAAAATGTTCAAAGCTGAATTATCTCCCCTTCAAAATTTAGAGCAGCAACCATATCACTTCATGCACATCTTCAGGTATTCTACAACTGTGTAACATTTCATTAAAATCCAAGTAGGTTTTTAGGAGGACATGCACTGACAAAGTTCCTCCAGAAAATATCCGAAGTTCAATTATCTCCCCTTCAAAATTTCAAGCAGCAACCATATTACTTCATGCACATTTTCATGTGGTATACTACAAATGTGTCACATTTCATCAAAATTGAAGCAGCCATTTAAAATGAAATGCACTGACACACATAAAGAGATGGAAAAAGTTCACAATGGATATAGGTGAGCAAAAAAGAGCTAAAACATTGTCTACAAGAAGAAGTTGAGACATGATGCAACACACCTGTATCCTCTAAGGGCTGTTCGTCTGTTAAAATAGGCAAACCACTTGCAAAGAAATCCATAACTGTTCCATAGATTTCTGGTTTAATGACAGTCCAATCCACATCTTCATCCACCTGTAAAAAATAGCCTCTGATTTAAAAATGTGTTTACTAAAATAACATAATAAGCATCAGCGATGGATTCACGGGGTGTCCCGTGATCTAGGTACCCAACAAACTTTGCTTTGTTGGGCAATTTCTTTCAATTTCATCCCCAATAGATTCAGATCCTGGATCCATTCTGAGCATTACCTATACTAAAAGTAATACAACTGTAAAAACAACACTGTACTAGTTGTAGTATTTGGTACATCAAACCATACCCTTGTTTTCCAATCCCAATCAAGACCATTTATCAATATTAATATTATCAATGAAGACTTAAGTTCTCTAACCATTAATTAGATGATGACATATGGCCAAGAATTTGCACAAAAAAATGTAAATTTACACTGTTACATTTTGTACTTATAATCAGTTTTGTGGATGAAAAAAAAAAAAGTATCAGGGGTGAGATTTTTTTGGTGTTCATGGTGATGAATTATTTGGAACAGATACAGACAACAATTCTATATATCAATATTTGAAACTCCTTTTTACAAATTTTCTACCATAAAGAGTGACATAGTACTTGCATTAATACATTCAACTGTTTTCAGGTCTTAAATGTGTTATTATTATACCATATACAATGTATTATCAAAATTCCTTTTACCATACCTGCCAACTATCCCTAGACGTATTAGTGGGAGTTCCCTAATGACAGCACCAAATTTGAAATATTTAGAGAGCATTTATTTCTTCTGTGCTTGAAAAAACAGTAATATGATATTAAATAAATTGCATGATGATTGTTATGTCATGCAGGTGCTAAAAGCAACAGGAAAGTGGATTTAAACCTTTCTTGATGGGTTTTAGGTGGGTGGCCGAGTGGTTAAGGTAGTTCTACTACCTATACAACCACTGTAGTCTATCACCACTACGATGTGAGTTTGTGCCCCACTTTGTACATTACAAAAAAGGGTGCACTCGACTTACAATCCTAAGTGATAAGGTATGTTAGTTACCTGCCCAAGGTCGGTGGTTCTCTCCAGGCACTCTGGCTTCCTCCACCACTAAAACTGATCATCACGAAATAGCTGAAATACTGCTGAAAATGACATTAAACCCCATCAATCTATCAATCAATCATGGGTTTTATGGTATGCTTGAGAGTCCTCTCATGCATCAAATCTAAATGATCATTTCAAGAATTGGCAGACCATTATATGTGTGAAAAAAAATGGGGTAAATGTCAAGAAGACAACATCCCATATGTTTTGTCGAGGATGTGAAAAGAATTTATTCCTTTTGACAAAAGTTAAAGAAAACTTGTTCATACGTATTGTTTACTTAACACAGACATGCTGAAATATGAAATCTCAATACTAGAGATAACAGCAGGTCCATTAACGAGACTCCAACATCATAAATGTCATACAATCAGGAACAATGTACTTGCCTTTGTAACAGTTATAAAATCTGTTCCAAAAAATACTCCTTTAACACCTTCTATTCGAAACAATTGTCTGCAAATATAAGTAAGGTGTCATGTTTAAAAAAATAATGACCATATTCTATACATTTGTAGGCCTTCCTAGTGTTCCTCTTTATCTTATTTTAAAGCCTCTCCATATCTCATCAATGCAACAGAGTGAGGGTTATCAGTAGTGGCAACAATATGTTATTTTTGCAGTTCCATAAAACTCTCTTAACAGGATCATGGGACATGTATCGTCCTGCCATAGTCAGGATCCACAAAATATTTTGTTTTGATCAAATTGGGTTTCAATTTGCCATGTAGTTAAAGTGGTAAAGATCTTTAAGAAAGTTTATGCATACATACCATTTAATGGCCTTTTTGAATCAGGACTAGAACTACCTGAAACTCTTCAAGATATTATTATCTAAATTACTTCAAAAAGGCATAGTGGTTTCAGTGAAGAATTGTTCATGCCTTCAAATGTTAAACAAGAGCTGTCACAATTGACAGCCAAATATACCCCCTGCTAATTAAACCATATTCAATATAGTAAGATATATATAATAAAATTGATATACAATAGTATTGTTAGAAAATTCAAAAGAATCATGATTGTTTAGAATAGTTGACAATAGCAAGTCCCAAATTTTTTTTTCAACCTGTGTTGCTCTGGACCAATAGGTGTTGATCAATTTTATCACATCTATATGTTGCTGAAATTGCTTAACTGGTTATAAATAGGAACTTGTAGACCATTAAAGTCTTAAACAATGGACAATTTATACATCAGAATTACTAATAAGTGAAACTGGTATGATAAAGAAAGTTGTATCACCCCAAAGGATAAAGGATGGTATAACGTCGCCCCTGTATCCATGTCGACAAAAACAAGGCATCACATCAAGTATCAAATACTTTGAGTCTTGGTTAAAACTAAAAATAATCTGACCTTCAAATGAATCAACTTGATAAAACTATATTAAAAAATGCTAATTTTTGTTGAATGTAATTGAACATATCATAGACAGAGATGTTTTGTATCAGTGCTCATTAGTTGAAAGATTCAAATCACTACTCATCACTGGCATGCATATGACAGGTAGTGATACATCTCATTCAACCAAATGTACCTGATACAAAATGTATTGCCATATGGATGTGTAAATATAATATTCCTGTCAACAATATTTATCTTACAGTTCAAGATACTTCTGTAATATAAAACTTACTTAGCTAGTGAAGAACAGTAAGCTGACTGTGCGTTAGGGAAGTCTTTAGTCCCAGCCTCCAACACCTGCACACCTGGTATAAATTTCAAGCTGTTTGGGTTAGGTGTTTCTTGTGTCTGTATAAACATAGTCCTTGCTAAAGTATATTATAAAATATCTTATTATTATTACATTAAAAAACTAGAGAATGTGTCTATAAGACACGGATGCCCCTGGCCAACAAATTTTTCATAATAGATAGCCCAAGTCAATCAGGCATAAAAATTAGTTCCC
>MJUU01059532.1:5990-30994 GCA_002080025.1 Modiolus philippinarum | reverse complement strand
TAGATGAATCTTTATTATATTCACTAAAAGGTTTATTAACTTTACACTTGCTACAAACTTTGGTCCTTTTAGGGCCCATTTTTTAAAGAACAATTTTTAATTAAGTAATATTCACGTCGATAATTAGGATTCCTAAGTATGAATTCTTGATAAGAATTCTTATATTTTTCTTTATGTTTAATATAATGTAAATGTTTTATAAGTTTAAGACATTGTTTACATCCACTTTTAACTCCCATTGGTTTATCCTTTGCTTTATAATATTCACTTATTAACTTGTGTTCTTTACATTTCGTACAAATTTTTCCTTCTGTCATTTTTTAAAAAATAATTTTTATTATTTAAAAATGGTGCTTACAAATTTAACAAATAAATTAGCAGATGAATTACACCATCTAGTGTTTTTCCTAAAAGACGTGTTTATGTTCATTCTGTTGATCAAACGTGGGCAGTTGATTTAGTAGATATGCAAAAATATTCAAAACAAAATAAACATTATAAATATTTATTGGCGGTTATAGATGTATTTAGTAAATATGGTTGGTTAATTCCGTTGAAAAATAAAACAGGAGTAACGGTAAGTGAAGCATTTAAAAAATTATTTAAAGAAAGAAAACCAATGTACATTTGGTCAGATAAAGGATCTGAATTCTATAATCGACAAGTAAAAGAATTGTTAAAAGATAATAACATAAAGTTATATTCAACAGAAAATGAAGAAAAATCTAGCGTAGTAGAAAGATGGATAGGAACGATGAAACAACATATGTATAGATATTTTACTGCATCTGGAACATTTAAATATTATGACGTATTAGATCAATTAGTTAAAAACTATAATAATACAGTGCATTCTTCAATTAAAATGACACCGGTTGAAGCAAGTAAATCTAAAAATCAATCAAGAGTTTATAAAAATTTATATCCAGAAAAAGAAGAAAAAATTAGAAAACCTAAATTTAAAGTAGGTGATCGTGTGAGAATAACAAAGAAGAAGGGTAAATTTGAAAAGGGTTATACAACTCGTTGGACAAAAGAAATATTTGTAATTGAAAAAGTTTTAAATACAAACCTTATTACTTATAAAATAAAAGATTTCAAAGGTGAAAAAATTATAGGTTCTTTTTATGAAGAAGAATTACAGATGACTCAGTTTTAAATTTTTTTTACCTGTGTTAGACCCGCACTAGAATTTCTTCTTCGGTGTTACCCCGGCTGTTTAATTTTTTATCATTTT
The DNA here is from genome assembly GCA_002080025.1 of Modiolus philippinarum. Lineage (NCBI taxonomy): Eukaryota > Metazoa > Mollusca > Bivalvia > Mytilida > Modiolidae > Modiolus > Modiolus philippinarum. The sequence goes on along the minus strand of MJUU01059532.1, from coordinate 29,757 downwards.
TCCTGTGTAACTATTTTTTCCTTTTCTGCTGTTTTTTTTTTTTTTTTTTTTTCANTTATTTCTGTGTAACTCTTTCCCCTTCGGTGTACTCCAGGGTAATTTTTTTTGAGGGTGGGGTGAAGGTGCTAAAGCTTTTTTGTTATTCTATATAAGCCTATACTGGTTATGCATATCCCGTGGGCGCGGCAAGGCGGCGGCCACGGGATATGCATAACCTATGACTACTCACATGAGGCAGAGTCCCCGCAAATACATGATAAAACAAGCAAAGGAACAACGCTTTTATTGTTGGTCATCTAAAAACTACTTTTCTGATACTGATCTTGTTGATTTTAAAAGTCTTTATTTCCCTGGTTTAACTGTTGTAAATACTGAAATCTACCACATTCAGTCATGTTAAAAAACATTCATTTATAGATGGCAGTATAGCAGCCACATTTTGTAACTGCATTACCAAATGCAATATAATATAATGTTAGTATTGCAAATCGAAAGTTTCATGCTATACCCAATGTCACATAAATCCACCAATTGTTGCAAAAATGGACAGTTATATACAATAAAATGTAATTTGTCATTTTATTATTTTACTTTTCAGTTTTCATGAATTAAACTATTGTGAAAACCATACATCTTATAACAAAATTGAAAACCCTTTTCAGCTATGAATGTCAGAAATATCCAGAAGCCTCCTGAACAAAATATTCAGTATTATTCTGGATCATACTAGAAATTAAGAAGAATTCATAATCCTCCTAGTTCAAATCAGGATATCTCACTCCTAGGAGAAATTGGAATTCCAATTTAAACTGGATTAAATCCAGATCAAATTCAAATTCTAATTTGTCCCAGTAGAAATTAGAATCCCAATATGTACTCAATTAAATCCAGTACAAATTGGAATTCTAATTTGTCCCAGTAGAAATTAGAATTCCAATTTGTACTTTGAGGATTCCAGATCCTACTGGATTCAGATTTGTACCGTAACATACACTAGCAGATATGATATGATCTTGTTTGACCATTTTGATCTTATCACGATCTTGTGAAGCTTAACAGAATTTTGTTAAGACTGTGTAAGTTCAAGATAATTGCTTTCAAGGACGATCAATGTGACAGAATATAAGTTCCACCATAATATTTGTTCCAAAGGACAAAATATCAAATAAGATTTGTTCCACTGCAACAAATATTATAATATTTGTTCCTAACGGAATAAACTTCATGTAATAATTGTTCCCAAAGGAAGAAATATTATGCCAATGTTAATAATATTTGTTCCATTGGAACTTTTGTCAGGTGGAACAAATATATGTTTACATCAAGACCTTTTCAGTTTATCAATATCAAACAAGGTTACTGTGTTCAAGGTCGATCAAGATGAAGATGTGTTTAGTTTGTCTAGACTAAGCAAGATCAAATTCGGTTCTTGTTTGATCTTTGCAAACGTAATTTGTCTTGATAGTTCCTGAATGCAATCAACAAGTGGATCTTGTTTCATCTTAAACTATTTTAACTCGTCTTGATCGTCATTGAAATGAAGTATCTTGAGAACCAACTTAAAATCTTACACTGTCTCACCAAACTTGTCTTAAGCTTGTGAAGATCGTGATAAGATCAAAATGGCCAAACAAGATCTAAACATATCTGCTAGTGATATACATGATTAAATGACCTCAAATATCACAACTTTACTTGTGATAGTATTCTTTGCAACAATCGTTAATTATCAACTTTAAGGGAACAATATATTTGAGTCTCAGTTTAAGAATTTACATAGCAAAAATCATTTCTTATTTATATGAAATTTACTTTTCAGGTCCTGAAAAGTTTACTCCTATTGGAAACAAACCTGCAAACCCAAGACCACCACCACCCCCTCCCCCGCCTCCACCAAATATACCAGTAAACAATCCAGGAAGAGGAAGAAGGCCGAACCCAGGACCCAGATGGGTATAACATCTTATTATGATTTAAAAGACTTGAAGGTGTCGTGTTTTCTGTTTCTACTTTTAACATGTTTTGAATTTTGTAATATGTACGAATCTTATTATTTTGATCAATATTTATTCATTGTTGTTGTTATGTCTGATATGTTAAAGACTGCAGACACAGTAAAACGTCGACAAATGATGGCTTACAATTTAAATGTATGATATGTATTTAATTTCTCAATAAAGAAAAAAAAGGAGTTTGAGTTTTACCTGTACTTTTATTATACTATATGGAAACAGGATAGAGAAAGGGGAAATTCGGGTACTCGGAAACCGGTTTACCCTACTGGTTGCTCTGTAACAACACAAATTAACGGCAGCTCATTGCAGTTAGGTAGTATATGACTATTGGCCCAAAAATTTCAACCTATTTTTCAATGTTGACTGGTCATATTAAATCATGCTGATTATGTACATGTTTTTAGGCAGCTGTATTTTGCAGATTGATCATCGGGCAAGTTCATGACTTCTTTTTCTTTGACATTTCAAAATAGTCTGCATAGAAATGGGACAAAACATCAAAATCGCAGAAAATGTATATATTGACGGAAGGCCACTTTGGCAATTTTAGTCTCCTCAGTTAAATTCAAAATCAAATAAAAGAAAAATCGAAAACGAATAAAAAGCTGACATTCACAACCATAAGGGCCTAAAATAACACCCCCCAAAAAGAGAAAAAACCTTGCATGATAGATATATATATAAGTTTTATATGATTTCTCCAATTTTAAAAGTTCTCAATTCCGAATGACCAGCAATAAGAAAAAGAAGGGAAACGGGGAATGTGTCAAAGAGACAACGACCCTAAGGGGAGCAATAACAACTCAAAGCCTGTTTGATGATTCAATCGGGGAATAACAATTCATATTTCTCAATGTGCGAATCCGGGCTTACAAATAGTGTTGAGCTTCTCCGGAGGGATTAGTTAGCCTGCTCTTCTCATAACCTTCAAGTGAAAAGTTCGGCGTGGAGACACATTTTGTTTTTGTTATAAAAACTCTGAATCTTTTCAAAGATTATGTTTAGCTTAGCTTTTTTAAGATATCATATCACACTTATATTATAAAAAGTCCAAATATTAAAAACGGCAATGAGGCAACATACATTCGACCCACACCTATATAGGCAGATTTTATTTCAGTTTTTCCTGTAAAAATGTAATCGTCTTCAAATGTATGCTTAATGGAACAACTTAGTAAATCGTTTTAAGTTCTTAATGTAATAGATTTAGTATAACAAGACTTTACACACATGAGCGTCGTGACCTTGCTCGAATAGTTTAAAATTAAGGTGTTTGCAGTGCATCATCGGGGTTTTGTGACATTTTCGTTATTGTTGAGGTACTTATTAAAAGTACATGATGTGGGCGACGTTTGTCGGGTCTTCATGCCATTTTAAATTGCTGATATCAAAACAAAACCACCTAGATATTAGTTATGGTAGGTTAATTTGGAAAAATGAAAGGCTATGGAGTGAATGTACATGTGACAAAAACGTACACGATACATAGAAAACTCCAGCTTACCAAGGACAGGGCTTTTATCCCTGTCTACATCTTGATGTCGCCTGAGGGTCTTCAACCAGAGGTGAACAATATTCACACCCTCAAGCGAGGTCAAGAAGGCCCCTAGCGTGTATGTTTTGTTGACTTTCGTAAAGCGTTTAATAGTGCTGTACATTCAGGTATATAAATGAAGCTGTTCAATATGAATATTGGTACTCTGTTTTACAATATTATTTTTGATATGTATAGAAACTCAACAGCTTGTATCAAAGTTGGAGACTTTCTGACAGATCCTATAAAGATCAATCTTGGGGTAAGACAAGGGAATAACTTGAGTGCTTCTTTATTCAAAATTTTTATTAATGACTTTTCCATCTTGTCTTGTTAGATGTGAGGATACAGTATCTTTGCAAGATAAATTGTTGAATTGTTTAATGTTTGCGGATTATCATATTTTAATATCAACATCAGCAAAAGATCTTCAAGAAAGACTTGATAAACTTGAAAAGTTTTGTTCAGATTGGTGTTTAAAAGTACATATTAATTTTTGAACCCATTCTTTTATATAATTCTGAAATATGGAGTGGTTTCAATGTTTCTCTCAAAAAATTATGTAAGGACAATTATGATGCTGAATCAGTTTTTAAAAATCTTCAATATGAGAAACTCAATCTTAAATTTTCAAAATGGGTTTTAGGTGTGAACAGAAAATGTGTCAATTTTTCAGTGTTGTCTAAGCTTGGTAGGTTTCCACTGCATTTTGATGTTAAAAGATCTTGCGTAAGTTTTTGGTACCGATTAGAAAACCTTGATTTTAAGTTGCCTTTACCGAAAGATGCATATAATTACAGCGAATCAACAAATTTTCATGGTATTCAATGATAAATAACATATTAGAATATTTTAGTTTTAGCCCCAAATGTATTCATTTTGGACATTACAAATTTAAACAATTTCTGAAGAGACAAATCTTTAGTACTTATAAGTATCAGTGTCATATATTGAAAAAAACAGTTAAAAACATATTCAAGTTTAAACACAATTTCGGATTTGAAAATTATTCAGAAAATTTTGGAGATCAGTTTGTAAATTAAGGATCTCTTTCCATAAATTGATGATTGAATTTGGACGTTACTTAGAAATTTATAAGAATGCTCATTTTGTAATAAATGCAACTCTGGACAAGTACAAGATGAGATCCATTTCGTAATTAATTGTAATAAATTTAAAGAACAGCGGAAAAAATTATTTGACACAGTCAGTACAGAAGTTAAAATCTTTATAAGTGTTAATAGTGAGCAAATATTTATATATTAGTATCTAATGATATCAGAGAATTCAAAATTTTAAATGCAGTTGGAAAATTTATTCTACAAAATGCAACTTTTTGCGTTCACACTATCTCAATATATATTTACCATTTCATAAATGTCTATGTGTATGTTGAATGTATTGTTTATCTACTATCTAATCAATTATTTTATGTACTTCCTTATATAGCCCTATGTGGGCCAGTGATTTGATAAATAAAATATATTCTTTGTTCTGTGTTCCTTAACTGCTTCCTCTAACTGAAAGACACTACCTCTGAGGGGAAGGAATGATAAATGGACATCATTTTTATTATTTGTTTGAATGTTTTTTGTTTGTTATTCCCATTTACCCTAAGCATGTTAAGGTAAAAAAAGCGAAGACGAAATATATATACTAATGACTTTCATGGAGACTTTAACCTATAGGTCCACGTCCACACTTGCATATATAGTTGTATTATAAATAGAAAACGGAAATTTAAAGATGATATACTATTTATTGAAAAAGTGTTACGTGTAGGGTACAATGTATTATACAATGTTAAAGCTACAATATACTATATAAAGGTCCAGTGCACACTCAGTACCTTCAATTCAGTCTACACGTATTGCAAGGAAAGTGCAGGAAACTAACAAACTAAATGACACATTAGACATTGAGAATAAAAACAACTGAAGACAATGAAGACAGCTGTAATTTTGTGCATTTTAATCTTATTTGTGACGGAAATACCTCAAGGTAACTATTATCTCGTACTAAATAAAAATACAATTGAAGTGAAAACATTGCTGAAATAAATATACTTAGTAAGAGCTAAATTTAATGAAAGCATTTTTGATTAAAAGATCCATTTAAATTTTTTGTCCAGCAAAGGTCAATATTTTTTGTGTTCATTTTTAATCTGAGTATATGTGCGTAATACTAGCCATACTGTACTTTCTGACGTAATTAAGATCAATCTGATTTTAATACAAGAAAAAAAAATGTTTCCCTTTAAATAAATTAAATTCAGAATAAGAATCCAAATAAAAAAGCGGTACAAATTAAAAAAAAAGAGTAAATAAATACAATTATATTAAAATCAAAAGTTAAATTTTTTATCTAAGTAACGCAATGTTTGTCTAAACCCCCAAAATAACTGCAAATTGTAAATTTTTGTTATTGTAATGATATGTTTCCCCTTTAATATTAATTTAAAATCATATTTTTTTAACCTAACAGTCTGTACTGTTTAATTTCCGAAAGGTGACTCGAATGATAAACTGTTTGTTAGTGCAATTTCTTTCTTGCTTGCAGTATTCGATCAAAGCACTTAAAGATTTCGTCGATCGGGGTGGAAGAAAAGATGTCCCTTTGACGTCAGTAAAAACTCTGAAAAGACCCGAATGACATATTTGTAGTTGGTATCCGACTTAATACAAATATTCAATACTCAACACAATTACAGCATTAAAACATGTTGTTTGTGCGACGGATAAGGACATCAGAAAAGAAGACGTAGAATCTTTCAAATGATATTCGATTTTGACCCGACGTCGACAGAACCGTCAATACAGCATCAAAACAACCAATTCAAAAAGAAAATAAATACGGGAGTTTTGAGTCGTGTTCATTCCGGAAACAAATCTACTATTATAGGAACAAAATTCAATACATCAATACAGTGAGATGGAATCACTAATTGATTAACACTGTTGAGCTTTGGGAGATTTATATTTAATCTATTTTTAGCGCTTCAGGTTAATTGATTTTCGTCAACCAAAATTTAGTTAAATAATTGCCACGTAGAACAAATTATAAGTACACTTCAATTTCATAAATAGTTTGTTTTCAGGCGGTATATATTTATATTCAATAGGTCTGGTATCCAATTATCCTTCTGACTGGTATTTGAGGAGACGGTTTCCGCCTTCAATTACACGAGAGTTCCTATCTCGAAAGTCCCGTATTCTTTGCAGCAATTTGCTTTTACTGTTATATCCGGTAGTTTCAGGGAAGATAATAGCCAGAGCAAACGATTTTTATAGGAATGTGTCGCTGAAAATGATATCAATTATTTTTGAGAAAAGACAGTTTGCACCTTCCTGTTTGGCCAACTTGGAAAGGGTTACCGAAAGGTTATATTCTAAAGCCAAATATTTTTATGTTATTTTTAAAAACATATTTTTAGAAGTGCACAATATCAAATATCATGAATTTGTTAATATGAAAGGTGTTTAGAATAATGCAAACTTGTATTTAGAATGGTACATTTTCAACCACTTTTAATGACGTGTGCTTTCTATTCCCTTCTATAAAAAGGTGGAAAACAATTTCTTTCCCAGAAAGAAAATAATTTTTCTTTCCAAAAAAATAATCTTTAAACCTTCATAAAGTAACTGAGAACCGAAACGTCCTTATAACTTTAACTTTATTTTTCGGTTGCTTTTATAGAACTGTGTGGAAAATACTTTCTCTATTCTTTAAACCTGTTCTTCTAAGTGGTACTGGATTAAATCCAACACATGTGGGAATTCTAGATTGCCTAATTTGTACTAGGATAATTTTGAATCCTAAAGGATTCTAATTTCTACTTCAACATAAACACGAATGAGTCCAAAGTAAACAAAAACGAACAAAAACCTGTTATTTAAACAGAACACTTTAAAGGCAATTGGTATAAAAAAAAATGATCAAACCGCTGATTATTTTCAGTGATTTCGCAGCCTTACAATAGTTTGAATGGAATTGACATGTTCCCTTTAAAATTCTATTGTTGAGATTTTTCGAATACCTTTTGACGCATTTTGAGTTTACAATGCAATTAATTTGAGAACTTGTGAAACTGGAAATACCTGTTGAAAATCCCAAATCGTTGAGCAGAGGGTGCCCATATGGAGTTTAAAGTGACAGCGACATGTAAATTTTCTTTTTACACTACAAAGAAACATCAAATCACAGTTTAATCAATATTTATATAAACATAACGCGTTCGCTGCTTTTTTTACACCCTGTCTCTCTTTAATATGCTTTTATTTACCTTCTTTTCTCCATTGCGTGCTGTATCCGTTAACTTTGTCAAGACACAAAACCATTTCCAAAAAAAAAATAAATAAAGCACACAATAAATTGGAATTTTAACATTTCAATCCGTTCTAGCGACGGTTTACATACATTTGTACTTTTTAAAAATTACAGTTGTATTATAATTAAATAATGAACAAAAATCACAACATTGCTGCAAGCCCATTCTATTTGGAGCCATACAATGTCTATAATTTTTTGTAAATTTGGTTGAAAACTAAGGAATATCTCCCTCATGCAAAGCTCTGTCCTTGGCTGATTTTGGCCGTATATTTAGATCATATTGGTTATTTGTTCTCTATCAGTATTTAAACATCTTTGAGTATATGGTCTTCCAAACGTTAAGATTTTATCAGCACTGAAGAGACATAAGCTCTCGAAATGCGCATATGCAGAAATGAAATTCACAGTTACTTCGGTATTTAGTTATTTGTTACCACTGGGTCGATGACACTGCTAGTGGACTGTTAGTCCTCGAAAGTATTCACCAGCCCAGTAGTAAGTACTTCCGTTCTGACCTGAAAGCCGATTCTATTTGGAGCCGTACAATATGTAATTTTTTGTAAATTTGGTTGAAAACTAAGGAGTATTTCCCTCATGAAAAGCTCTGTCCTTAGCTGATTTTGGCTGTATATTTAGATCATATTTGTTATTTGTTGTCGATCAGTTTTTAAACATTTCTGAGTTTATGGTCTTCCAAATGTTTAGATTTTATCTGCACTGAAAAGACATAAGTTGTCGAAATGCGCATATGCAGAAATGAAATTCACAGTAACTGTTACTTCGGTATTTAGTTATTTGTTTCCACTGGGTCGATGCCACTGCTGGTGGACTGTTAGTCCCCGAGGGTATTCACCAGCCCAGTAGTAAGAACTTCGGTGCTGTTCTATTTTGAACCCTACAATATCTAAATATTTGTAAATTTGGTTGAAAACTAAGTAGTATCTCCCTCATGCAAAGCTCTGTCCTTAGCTGATTTTGGCTGTATATTTAGATCATATTGGTTATTTGTTCTCCATTAGTGTTTAAACATCTTTGAGTTTATGGTCTTCCATAAGATTAACTACGATGAAAATTCAAGAAAATTGCAATAACGAGTAAAAGTAAAAATTGCCGTGCATTCATGAATCTATTTGAAACTTTGCAGTTGAAAAGTATAGTGCATATAATTTAAAAACAACACTTAACGTGTGTCTTCATACTCCATGCAATTATAATGTACTTGTGCAAAGAAAATTCATAAATCATCAAACTGTGCTTACGAAAGTCTTCTTTGAAGTACCTTTATCTTGTAATGCTGATCACTCTTTCCCATTGTCAGATTTTTTGTAATTTTTTTTTTGTTTAACCGTTTTCTGGTTATTTGCCAAACACAGCAATTTACCACCTAAGTGATATTTTTAGTAATAACAGCCATGTTATTTGTTCCTCAGACTAATCGAACACAATATTGAATCATGATACCCTGCATGAAAAGATTCAGGCAAAGTTTTGTTAAAATTGGCTTATGTTTTCAGAGGAGAAGATTTTCCGATGCATTCCCATTAAGTTCAATTTTAAACAACGTCTCCCGCTGGCGACCATCTTGGATCTGAAGCAGACTTGCCGAATATATTTTAAAGGGGACCAATATAGGACATTGTGACCAAATAGGGTTCTATATGGCCAAGTAGATTTAGACGAGATCTTCTAATATGCTTTCCCTTAGGGTCCAAAGTTAAACGAAGTTCTCTGCTGGCAGCTATTTTGGATGAGGTGCTGGCACGCAAGACAACTTCCATCTTGAGATAAAATGAATTCTTTGATATACTGTACATTTTTGCATTTAAATCTTAACCTCTATTTCAAATAGTTTTTGAAATATTAGGCAAAATGAATAAAATTACTAAACTTTTATAGGTATTCAGATTTTCTTCGAAATTGTCAAATGGGTAGATTTTGAAATGCTGAACATTTTTAGTCTAATTCTTATATAACAAATAATAAACATTAGAATAAAATTTTGAAAATTTTACACAAAAAGGACAATAACTCCAAAACAGGTAAACAGAATTTCTTCAAATTGTAGGGCGGCCAGATCTCGTCATGCTGATTACGTTTCTCTAGTCAGATTTTTCATATTTGTAACCTTCATACAGTTATTTTCCAAAAACAGCAATTTAACCCTATGTGCTATATTAAGGTACTGCTGCCATGTTGATTGGCCTTCGGACTAATCGAACATAATTTCGAACCTTTATACCCTGGTAATGAATCGGGCCAAGTTTGGATAAATTGGCTCAGTGATTTCAGAGAAAAGTTACTGTTGACAGAATTGCATAACAAACAAATAACCGACAAACAACAAAGTCAATTTAAGAAAGTTCACCAAGTTTTAAAGTGACAAACAACTGTCGAACAAACGCTTGTACCTGAAGGCAGAGTTTTTCGGGGGGATATCTGTGAGGTTCTCCCTTTTCTTTAATAAATGGATACCATGTATTTTCACATGCTTATGTAATAATGTGAAAACGTTTCAAAACAAATAGTGATTGGTTGGGCATGTCTTGTTGCTAGCCTCATACTATTGCTAGTTTTTGAAAATGCCTACATTTGGCTAAATACAGCTAATCTTAAGAGGCCCAGATGCATATCGTTAAAATATACCAGAAATTCTTTTTGTTAACAATAAGAAATAGCTAAAACTTCAGTCTACGAAATAAATGCAAACAATACTGAGAGAATGAAATTGTAAAATTTGCAGCCATCGATAATTATCAACTTCAACCGATAATTATGTTGTTACTGGGTTCTTTGCCTCACAAAAGAGTTGTCAACTGAATGTACATAACACTAGTCATTTTTCTTTAATTTTGCAGGCCAAGGACAACTTACTCCTATTGGAAACGGTCTTTCTTACCCAAGACCACCACCACCCCCTCCTCCGCCACCACCGAATATACCAATAAACAATCCAGGAGGAGGAAGGCCGAATCCAAGACCTATTTATACATAATACTTAATTCCTATCTGGAGAGACTCATAAGTGTTGATTTTTGTCTTGCCAAGTTTTGCATGTTCATTATGTGATTGGTGAAACTGTTACATAGAAATATACGAATATTATCACAATTAGTTTTGTTCAACATTTATAAACACTTTGTTGTTAACGTTGTTATATCCGACTTGATGTAAGTCTAGACATAGTAAGTCGTCGACAATGACGGTAAATACATTAAAATTTTATTGTATTGAATATATTACAATAAATGCTAAGTAAAAGTTGGAAGTCTTGTATTCGTTAAAATAACAATTCCTATCTGGAGAGACTCATAAGTGTTGATTTTTGACTTGCCAAGTTTTGCATGTTCATTATGTGATTGGTGAAACTGTTACATAGAAATATACGAATATTATCACAACTAGTTTTGTTCAACATTTATAAACACTTTGTTGTTAACGTTGTTATATCCGACTTGATGTAAGTCTAGACATAGTAAGTCGTCGACAATGACGGTAAATACATTTAAATTTTATTGTATTGAATATATTACAATAAATGCTAAGTAAAAGTTGGAAGTCTTGTATTCGTTAAAATAACAAAATATCGTAATTGCAGTATTAACAAAATTTAAGAAGATAACTGAAATATCAAAGGGTTGATGGAGACGAAAACTAGAATAAAGAACAAGTTAAGGGGGTAGACCTGGGGAAGCCTAAAATTTTCCACTCGTTTAATTTTTGTAATATTTTCAGTATTAAAACTACACATGTTCATGTCGACTTTAAGCAATTTTCAACAATTTTTACCGTCCTGTTTTTTGTCTAGAGGTTATCAAAGGTACCCTGTTTCCTTATATTATTTGGTCCGTTTAGGACTTGTTTGTGGTGTATAAAATTGTCTATAATTAAATTGGTATTTGCTTTGAAATTATTTCAAATACAAAATAATGTAGTTTAGGCATGTGTGAAAGTAAGAATCAATAATGATAGTAAATTTAACTAGCTTGAACTGAAGTACATGGGTGTTCTGAACAGTATAGGATTTTTACTCTATTTTGATCACTATTAAACACTTCTTGTAAAAAATTTTGTCGTTTAATTTTCACCAAAAACTGAGAATAGAAAGAATACTAGTATGTGTAGGATATATTAAAATTTTAGAAAATTCTACCGCCCCGTTTTTTCTTAATTTAGAATTACGTTGGTAAAAATCAATAAAATTGCTGAATCATAGCTACAAATTACCTCCCTTGGAAAAAATTCGACTTTTACTTATTTTCATTATCTTTGGACAGCATTGCGAAAATGGTAGAGTAAAATGCACTCATTATAAATAACTGGATGTAAGGTATTTGTTTTCATGACAAAGTGAATATTTATTTGCTGTGTGAAAAAAAAATTACAATTTAAAAATTTTGACCATACCTATTGCAATGATTCTATTTGTTCGTGTAAGTAATAAAAAAGTGAAAAACGGAGTTATCTCCTCCTACCCCAGGTCTACCCCCTTAAGCTAAGGGCAAGACTTTGTATAAAGGATAAAAACTCTAGTGAATAAACCGTAAATAATCAATGAAGGGATATGGAGTAAATGCACATTCAACAAAGACTCCACAATGCATGGTAAAACAAACAATGGAACAACGCTTTTATTGTTATTCTTTATCTTGAAGTCACAATAAGGCCTTCGACAATGAGCTTTGCTCATACCCAATAGTAAGTTAAGACGGGGGTAGTACAGGTTTGAGCGTAATTCATTGATAGATGTCGAGAAACGCTACATCCATGTTTATCATGTCATAAATACGGGGTGTAAACAAACATAAAACGACTGGCAAAGTATTGTGACAATGGCTGCCATCCATTGCCCGTCAAAAAGACCAACAGAAGACAATAACCACATATAAACAACCACAGTACTTTCTTTTTTTCTAAAATATGCGATGTAAGGAATAAATATTACAGGGTTTCAGAGTATTTCAGAATTGCAGAAGAAGCATTGATCAAGTAACAGAATATCAGAATTGCTGTATACATTTTGGTTTTGCGTACTATCATGCAGGCATGTTCCTCCCGCGTTAATTAAATTAAAACATTTGCAGTTAGTCTAAGTAAATATATGTTAACTATATCTGCTAGTAAGAGAATATTAAAGGATCTGCTATAGTATTGTAATAAACTTACCATTGTGGTTGAGTAGATATTGTAAGTTTGTTATAACTGTGTAGGGAAGGTTAATAAGTACTCAGTTTCTTCTCAGCTTAATTTCAAAACTACACAATTTAATGACAATTCATTCTTGTTTACTATATCAGTTAAGGAAGTACATGATTGTCAGTATTGTTTTCGGTGTTGACTGGTTGATTGTCACGTCGAGATTTTTCTGAAGCTGTATTCAGCAGATTGATGACCTCAGTTCCAAAAATTAATCTTGAGGAATAAAATATTTATAAATGAAAAGCTGTCAGAGAGCAAATAATCAAAATGACATAAAAACAACATCAGATAAGATAAAGCTTTGCTTCACGTGGAACTCCTTAGTTTATATAATTTCTCCGTCTTAAATGTTGTAAACTTTCAAATTACCAATATCGTATTATACTACTGTTAATCGTATTCGGCGCTTGAAAACATAAAAAAAGAATATATTTGACGATTCACCTATTGTAAAAACATTGACAAACATCCAAGAAAATAATTTCAAAGCACCTGTTAACAAAGCTTCTAACAATACATGTGTATATTGTTTTTCTGTAAGAAACACTATTTAGATTGTCCTGTAATGGAGGTGAATATTTAAAGTTCCTCCGGCAATCTTACTTATACGAGGATATAAATATCACACTTCTGTGTATTTAGAATCCTTCAGTATTAGAGTGGATGAAGATAACATTTATCTTTCCAAGATTTAATGGGTATCTAAGCTTCACAAGAAGCACCTCAAAAATATTTATTTAAAAGTCTGCAAAATGCACCACTAAGCCCCTATTAAAACTCATTAGCCATATTTGATATTACTGATTATTCGGATCTCGTTTGGTTTTATGCATTTTTTAACATTATTTCCTATGTATGGGTTGTAGTGCTGCTGATGAGGAAATAATTTCCGAAATGGCCATACAGCTCATTAGAATTAATTGCAGTAGGAGTTAACATATGTGTTATGGTATCATGTTCATTTACATCATATTCTTTCGTAAAATATTGAATTCTCTCCTCAAAAAGTCTCGCCCATTGTCATAGTATTTAATTGTGATTTTTCTAGTCTTTATACAAAACCTCCCATAATAAATTCAACGATGTAACTACTGACCTGGTACATCAATGCGTCTACACCAAAACCTTAGAACGCAAGTATTCCTTTTGATAATAGGAAAAGATGAAACATGTTTCGTTTCGAACCATACCGAGTCAAACAACAAAAAAGTAAAAATGCCGTGATAAAAATGCATAAATTTTTTATCGACAACATTTTCGATGAATTTGGAGGTTACGTTTATTAAAAAACAATTGGGATTCCTATTGGAACAAATATGAAATCTATTCTATTTAAAAAAAAAACGCGATGATTTTCCTACATTGTGAACTTTCCCTTATTTAGCAGCATTTTACCTGCCTCCCCAGCGCATGCTGTGTATGTTTCGCAGTTGCTCCGTTGCTGTAGAGCTTGTGGTTCATACAGTGACCGTGAAAGCAGCAACTGTTAGATCATTGAGATGGTCAACCTTTGTTATTATCGTCACTTTAGAAATTGTATAGCCGTCCCATCATAGATATGAAGTGTCGCTTTAGATATGAACGGACATTTTCAGCTAGATTCACATGTTTTACATAACAAATTTTGACTTCACCTTGTATTGACTCACTCAGAGTATGACGGGCTCTCTAAGAGGAGTAAGAGGAGCAAAACATGCTTACCTTTCCGGGGTAGCTGATGCCACTCTGACTTTAACATTTTTAACTAACAGATTGTTAGTGCTTTAGTTTTGAGTAATTGGTTGTTTTTTTTTTTTTTTTTTTTTTTTTCTTTCTTCTTCTTCTTCTTCTTTTTCTTCGATATTCCACTGCCATTGTGTTGCGCTTCATGACTAGGAAGGGGATAAAATTAAGGACTTGCATTGTACCAATAACGTATTAAATGTGTGAATCCTCTCTAACATGTATATCATTAGGTGCTTTGATGGGTTCGCTTGATCTTCGCCACGCTTCATTTTGATTTTTCTTTTTAGATCCAATTGACAATTTGCTTTCTGTTAGCTTTTACTTATATTCCGGTATATATGGATTTCAAAGAGTTTCTTTGGAGTACAAAAAATACCGATGGAGTTGATAAGCACTGAAGAGACACACCTTATCGAATGGCTATACATAGTAATTACCGTATCCTGTTACTTGGTATCATTCCCACTCGGTCCAATTAACAATCACACGATTTATGATTTAATTATATCGATACCTATTGATTTGGATCGTACGTATCGGTGATCTACTTCTCCTTTTATTGCTCCTTAGTATGGATGAAATATTTAAGACCTAAATGAGGTTTGATGAAACATTATAACCATATGAAAAATTGGTGTTCTTCCAAATATGTTAAGTTGGGAGAATTTAGTTTGTTCTGATATTGAATACATTGAATATTGATACTTTAAACTTATCCTTATAATGAACGTAAAGTCTAACAATCAATTTTCCCGTATATAAAGTAGAAACTATACACAACAATAAGTGTCGTAGATGTATTTACTATGTTTCATTATAAGCACATGCAAAAAACAATCAATAGCAATGACAAGTACATGGTTCCACGCTGGTGACAAATCTTGGTATCTTTTCAGAAAGCTCGCGATCGGTTGAATTGTAATTACAGTTTTAAATATCTATAATAAAATTGATTTTTGATTGTCTGTTGAGTGAAAATGTAAAGAATTATTTGTAATTAAATGTAGGTGTACATTTTTCTGTATGTGTGGTAACTGATTCCGAAGTCAATTTTTACGCGTCAATGATCTCAATACACATAACATCATTACAACAACACAGGAAGGAAACTTATTTTTAGCAATTAAATAATATTTCAAGTGGGTAAAACATATTCAACTGTTTTGGGAGAATGAATTAATATGTGTGTTCAGACGAAGGTAATTTTTTTTCAATTCTTCTTCTTTCCAGTGCAATATTTTTTTTTTTAAAATAATGCAGACAACATATTGAAATGAGGATGTAATTAAAAATAACAAAAGAATTTCCATGACGTGGGTTTGACCCGATGTGTGACCTCTAGAACAACCAATGAAAATACGGCTGAAAAGTTATCTAATCATAAGAAAGGCCAATGAAATGATAGCATAAAAGATATCACCTAGTGATACGAAAATTATCTAATCGTGTAAGAAATAGATATTGCTGCCACATCATAAGAGAAAGGATTTTACAATATGATAAGTTTTAGAAATGGAAAACAGCAGATAGTACATTTACAATGATTTCGGTGTTTAGTTATTTATTCTCTAACATTTCTTGCAAAACAGTTGGAATAAATATTCAGAATTTTGTGAAATAAATCCATTGCTTACCTGTCAATTTGTCATGGGTCACAGCCAATGACTGCCATGTAAGACATGCATTCTTTAATTGAAAGTAGTCACAAAGATATGCTTTCAAGTGTCTACAAAAAGGAAAAATATGTTGTTTAGAATTAAGCCTGCAATAAAATCACGGTATACAATCCCAGCAAAAGTTTTAATTTGTATCAACAAAACCACATTCATTCTCAATTTCAAAAAATTCCGTAATATACGAAATTCTTAAAGGAAAATAGCCTGGCCAAGTTCGTTATTTCAGCTTCCGCTATGTAGATGATATTCCATCACCTTATATTTTCAAATACTCAAAATGACAGAGTCCATCGGCATAATAGCTGCACTTGTAGCTCTTTTTAATAAGCCACAACTCATTCTACTTTTGTCATGTATGTGCAGTGATAGATGGAAATGTCTATAATAAGTATGGTTATGATCAACCACGTTTGCTATTTTTAATTGTCAGTACGGACGTAATTTTATTCACGGTCGTCACAATGATTTGCTAGATATATCTTTACAAATTTTGTTTTTCAAAAATAAGAAAAGACACATTCGGTGAAGAATTTATCAGCCAACTGACAAAACAATTACTTTGAATGACTTTAACTCAATATTAGTCTTTGCATTCTTCATCTTATAATACTCTTAGTTTTTGGGGGGATTCAATATACTACCTGTGGCGTTTGATTATGTTTATTTAATTTACCTTTGTAATTTTACTCCATTTGTGGTCCCTACGTGAAACCCGTCAAGCAGACCATTCTTACCCTTCCAGAGCACTTTATGATACTTCTAGTTTTCTATGGGTTTTACACTACTACTGCTTAACTTTTGAACTTGTGTTCATTTTTGTTTTATTATTACAAAATGTATTATTATTATTATTATTATTATTATTATTATTATTGATCTTTTTCACGTTGTCTTAATTTGTGTGTGTTTCCTCTATAGTGGATGTTAAATTCTAGATTTCTTTATTTTTTTTAATTATGCTTCAATGTTCTCAATAGAACCACTGCATATGATTGAAAAGAAAACAATCACTCTTCTACCTGTCAGTATTCTCGGAACCGTACCTTTTTAACCTTAAAATTGAAATCCGCATGTTGCTGAAACATCTTAACTGTTACATTTATATGTATCAGACCGGTCAATTGGATTAACACCTTCTTCAAAAAACACGCCGAAGCATCATAATTGATGTTATATACGAGTAGTGATAACCTCGCCATGTTAACAAGTTTACACCGTCCGCAAAAGCTGAATGCTTTCCATGAAGATATGCGCCATTTAAATTGGACTGGTGGCATTTACCTTCACTACCATACCACCAGGATCCCTTGTATTTAGCAGCACAATTGTCATTGATCATTGTCCCTGTCTGTTGTTGAAAAGGCATGGCCACTGTAAAGGGTGAAACTGTCGCCTGTTAATGAAATAAATATGTGCAAAGCTAATATGATTGGAGTCAGAAACTTTTATTTAGTTGCCAAAAGACCGTGATTTTCTCATTGTGTTGAAAGATGATTAATATCTTGTCTTAAATTTGACAAACCCTCTTCTCATATATGGGAATGCCACTTCTCAAATGTCAGACAAGCTAGTATTCAACAGACTGTTCAGATTTTCCTTTCTTCTGTAAATAGATCAAGTGCTAAATAAACTGAAGAAAAGAGCGGCATGACCAAATGTACACAGCTTACAAATCCTCAAAGAATATTTTTTATTCTTTATTTTGACAGTTCTCTTTTCTTTTACATTTGAACAAAATTGAAACATTGTTGCCTTTCAATTGCGATGCCTTCCATTTAGGAAAAGACAAAGCTTCTCAAGTTCTCAAATTTCAGGTCTTAGTTATTAATAATCTTCAACATGGATGCCTGAAATAACCTATTAATCTTGCTTATCGTGACGATAGGAAGTCCCAATGTTTGTGAAAGAAGTTGGAAAATGAACATGGGGAAAATTGCAAAGTGGTTATCATCAGTCAAAATATTGATCGTGTCTGTCAGCAAAATTTATATAAGTGAGAACCGAACCGTAAATCAAAAGAACGAACAATCCATGGACAATGGCAAAATCAGACACACTAAGAAACAAATGAAACAATATAAGAATTAATATAAACTCATTCCAATTTAAATTTGCAATTCCAGTGATTGCAAATCTTGTGCCGCAATTTTTTAGAGCTACTTGGTAGTGTGAATAACCAAAATGAGCGATATCCCATGGGAATTAACAAAATCATAATTGGAACTCGATATCTTAGCATTATCTTACACTATGACAATTTCAAAAACATGGCAATTTCAAAATCCAATGGGAAAATGCAACTTTCCATGGGATTTCACCATTTCCTGGATTTCTGTTATTTCCCATGGGATTATTTTTCTCCCATTAGGTTATTTCAAAATCCCATTGGAAATAGTAAAATCCCATGGGAAAATGCATTTTCCCATGGGATGATAGAATTCCCAATTTTTTAATGGCAATTGTGAAAAGGTATGCTAACATATCGACTTCCTAATATGATTTTCGTAAGTCCCATGAAATTCCGAATATTTTGGTAATTTTCACTGTATGGGTTTCCTCAAAAATGGCGGCACAAGATTTGCAATCACTGGAATTGCAAATTTAAATTGGAATGAGTTTATAGCAAAGTAAAACATGACTGAAATCTAAACCTCAGGTGTCTTTTTATTAATTTTTACATTCCTGCCTATACAAGAACCAAATATTTCAATTAATATCTTCGTTTTAAATATTAAAAAATACGGAGTTTATTGTAAATTAAAAATTGTGTCGGAAGCATTTTCTGTATTTGATTTGATATTGGTGAACACAATACTCATTTTTAAAATTTTCAACAGACATCTCAGAGAGAAACGTTTTGAGTATCCGACAAATGCAACACTGAAATTTTCCGATTTTGTGCCTGTAGCAGTGAAACTTGCCTCAACCACAAAAGAAAAAGGGGCTTTTCTGCATTTAATATGATATCGATACCCGAAATACTGCAGATTGCTGTATTTTAATCACAAACATATAAGCAGATCATACTTACCCTTAAAGAGCACCTGATGATACCTCAGTTGTTGTAGGGTTCACACTGTTAGTGCTTTAGTAATGTGGCGTTCCTGTTCATTTTTGTTTATTTGTTTTGTCTTTATCATACTGCCTCAATTTGTGATTTTGGATTTATGATTTTATCTGCACTGAAGAGACATAAGTTGTCGAAATGCGCATATACAGAAAATGACTTCACAGTAACTTCGGTATTTAGTTATTTAGAATTTTCCCTTTCTTCGTTCTTAATTCGGTATTCGTTTGCCGATGTACAGTAGATGGCCTAAAGTGAGTCATCAACGTCATAATTCCCTGTGCATTTCATTTAAGAACGTAACTTTTTCAAAAAATTGTCATACAGTCATTTCACATCTGATTTTCATATTTCTTTCACTGTTAAATGTAGATTTTTCACTGTTAAATGTAGATTTACACACAGTTTCTTTTCATAATTTTGGCATTTTTTTTTTGGAACTTCTGTTAAAAAATTGTCACAAGTTAAAAGTAGTTCAAAAATACGACGTCAGAATTTTACCACCATTCTTCGTAAAATATTTCGTCAAAGATTTTAATGCATGTTTAAATTACTGTTACTTTGTAATGAATGATGATAAAATTATAAAGAAATTATCAAGTGAAATTGTATTTAATTCTGCACTCTACAGTAAAAAAGTTATGAAAATCGGATGAGAAATGACTAGTGCACGGCAATTGTATTTAAAGTCCCGTTTTTACATGAAATGCACGGGGAATAGGGACATCTTCTATATTCAATGATGCCTGCAATACTGAAACATGCAGTTATTTTTCCACAAACATTTCAGAAAATTGACATTATATTAAATCAGTTTATTATTGATACATGTACCTTCTATGCTGAATCTCTTTACTAAACACAATTACAAAGTCAAGGTAAGAGTAAACACTACAACGGCCGAAAATTACAATCACAAGCCACAATCCTCAATTGCACTGCACTAGAAAAAACACATAACAAACCAGAATTAAAAACATAACAGGCTAGAGACAAATATAAATAACAATAGGAATTCGGGATAGCCAGACTTGGAACCGGCACAAGCAAAAGCCAGCAGTAGGGTCAACTCGGTTTGCAGATACTCAAACCTTCCCTTTCTCTATTCCGTTTCGCTATACTATAATAAACAAACAAACGTGTTAGGCAATGAATATTTTCTTTTTTTGATGTAATATCGATTCGAGCGACACTGATTTGTAAGGAAATTTACCACAAACATATAAGAAACAGGACATTTTCTGTATTTACAATGAGATGCCTGCAATATTGAATTAGTTGTTTTTTTTTTTCAAAAAACAAACATAAAAGAAAAAGCACATTTTTTTTATTCATTATGATATCATTGATACCTACAATACTTATTCTGCAGTAATTAAACCAGAAACCTAAATAAATGATCATTTTCTGCATGCGATATGATATAAATACATGCAATACTGACAGTTGCTGGAATTAACAACAATAATATAACACAAGGGACATAAAATCTGACAAGGAATAATTTAAAAATATTAACTGAGCAATGGTGACATTTATATGGGCGTTTTCTTATTGGTACTACATTATGTTCATCGAGAGTCGTATTGGCCCGAAACCACACCGAAAGAGCAATTCGAAACCAATGCATCACTTTTTGGACATATAGTGAGACCGATTCTATTACAACTTTTTAAATAGCTTCACAATTGGAATTGAAATATCCTATTGTGTCTTCTTTCCTGTATAAGCCCTGCTTTTCCGTATTGAATTAGCATTTTAACTTGTATTTGTTGTGTACAAAAATCCTGAAAAATATTTTTTTATAAAATATACAGTATCGTATCAAGTTTACATAATTATCACTAAAATACCACAAACCGAACCCGACAGGTAATCATGGTGATGGCAACGAGATATACTGGACCATGAAGAAGTGAAAAAGTCGTCTATTTGATAAATGCTCCATTGCATTGAACAGCAAATATTAATCTTTATCATTTCTTGTTGAATGTTAAATATTTTGCAAACAAATAGGAATGTGAAATATTTGTATATTATACAAACAATAAAAAATAAAATAAGAATGTGTTGGGCAGTAATCATGCAAATTAAGTATAAAACTTGGAATATAAATGCAAGCTACACCTGGGAAAAGTAATACGATATGCACTACAGGATAAACGCACACCATGCACACAAGGAACGTACGTGTTGTAAACAGGAACACTCTGATTGTAATTCAGGTTACTGTAGTAGGTAATTAGATTATCTGGTTATCAAAATATATAATATTATTTTATGCTTCTGTAGCATATCAACTAAGAAATGCAAGCAAATAACACTGTCTTTTTTGTTGTTGTTTATTATCATCGGCCTCTATTCTTTACGTCGTATCATCATGACTGATGATTTTAAAGAGTAATGCTGTCCTCTCCACTTGTCCCAGTTCACACCATCAGCGTAAGATGAATGTTGACCTTTATGGTAAACTCCGTTTAAATTGGAAACATGACAACTACCATACCACCAACCACCTTTATATGCAGCAGCACAATTTCTTTTCCAGTGATCATTGTCTCTATCCATTGTTGAAAAGGCTTTGCCATTATGATGGTCTAAACCATCGCCTGCACATAAGAAAACTGTATTTCATTAAATTTTGAAATACTCATTCCATCATTTAGTGACTCTTTCATAGCAAAATGATTCTCCTTTCGATGATTTCGTCAGAAAAAGAGTAATGATAATTTCATTTTTTTATATTTTGATCGAGTATTTTTCTCATTTTTTGAGGTTGTACTTTGTAACAGTTTAGAATATAAATTAAGGTAAAGAAAGAAAGACAGATAAAAATATAAAATGTCTGGAAACTTATAAAGTCAACATTTATTTAAACCGAGCACAGTATAGATAAAATGCATCATAATGTTGAGCATTTACATTATATATGTTTTTTTTATCTTAAACCAAAAATGACGTTTGAACAACCTCTGAAAAGACCAAATATTTTACCATTTCATGATTTGCTATAAAATTCGCATAAAACAAAAACAAAATTTATATTATTATTATTACTCTCAATTTTCTTTTCTTTGACAGAATTGTTATTATTGATCAACCAAAGTAGTGGACAGATCAGCTTTACAAAACTGTAGTAAAACATGTGTTGATAAGTTATCAAAGTCTTCCAAATATAGTATTAGACAGTGCAATTTAGTCTACAAGACAACTGAACTATAAACATGAACCTAACCACAAGGATCGTCTTTGAGATTCAGAGAATTGTAATTATCTCATGAAATACTACGCATAAAAAGTTAAGGGCCATATCCATATAAACATAGAGTACCTTTATTTTCGTGTCGATGCATGAGCCTAACCGCTAATTCGATCGACAAAAAATTTTGCAAAGTGCATATACTTACCATTATGGACATTTTCTGCCATTTTTGAGATTCGAATAATTACTTTTTTCACAGAAAATCGTAATTTTGTCAATCTCCTGGAGTCATTCGACTTTTGGACTGTGTAAAGACTTTCATTCACTAAAACTTGTTGAAATTGTCTAAGAAATGGACATTCATCTTCGGATATCCATTTTCCATTACAGGATTGTTCAATTTGTATTGGTCTTTTTTTAAAATTTTAAAGGGTATGGTAAACAAATCAAACATTTTTGGTTTCATAACGCCGTTTGAAACATCAATTTTACGAAAGGATATGGAATAAATGAACATAAGACCATAACACATGTTAACTCAAACTGCAATCTATTCTAGTGAGCTGTATGGCCATTTCGGAAATAATTCCTCATTAGCAGCTCTAGAATCCAAATATAGGAAACCCACAATTTCAAAGAAATATATCAAGCCACGAAAATTATGGAATAAAAGGCATCATTGAATCAGTTCAGGACTGAAACGTAATTTGTTTGGAAAGGCTTGTACATTTTAAGAAAAAAATGCAAATTTCAATGATTTGTGTATTCAAGGAGGCATGATCAAATTGAAAATTGACCCCATTAACTTTTTGAAGTTTCTTACTTGGTCATCTGGAAAACATCAGACACAATATCCCAAAAATGATTGGGTAGTGAATGTTTAGATAAAACAAAACTGTTGGAAAACTTAATACAATTGTAATGGAAATGGAAATTTAAACTGTTTTCGTTGATTATATCATATAAAATTTGATATTATTCCATGAGCTCGAATAACCCCCATGCACACCCCCCCCCCCCCCC
>MJUU01059530.1:42792-58975 GCA_002080025.1 Modiolus philippinarum | reverse complement strand
AAAAAAAAAAAAAAAAAAAATAAATCTCTGGTTTTGTTTCCATGGCAACCAAATGCTCTTTGTCCATTTCCTCCAATTTTAGACCTCTTTTCAAAGAAAATTTGACCAGGGGTTCCACTTATAAGCTATGTAATAAATATTTCTCAAAATTCCTTTTTTTTATCAGAAAACCTGATTTTTCCAAAAAAAATAAGGTTCTGGTTTTGTTTCCATGGCAACCAAATGCTCTTTTGTCATAACACATAATTTCAGACACTTTCCCAAAACAATTTGGACAGGGGTTCCCCTTAATACCTTTTGTAATACATATATCTCAAAATTCCTTCTTTTTTATCAAAAAACTTAATTTTTCCAAAAAAAAATAAGGTCCTGGTTTTGTTTCCATGGCAACCAAATGCTCTTTTGTCCATTACACATAATTTCAGACACTTTCCCAAAAAAATTGGGCAGGGGTTCCCCTTAATACCTTTGTAATACATATTTCTCAAAATTCCTTCTTTTTTATCAAAAAACTTAATTTTTCCAAAAAATAAGGTTCTGGTTTTGTTTCCATGCCAACCAAATGCTCTTTTGTCCATTACACATGATTTCAGACACTTTCCCATAAAAATTTGGGCAGGGGTTCCCCTTAATACCTTTGTAATACATATTTCTCAAAATTCCTTCTTTTTTATCAAAAAACCTGATTTTAAAAAAAAATAAATCTCTGGTTTTGTTTCCATGGCAACCAAATCAATGCCCTTTTGTCATTACACATAATTTCAGACACTTTCCCAAAAAAATGTGGGCAGGGGTTCCCCTTATAAACTATATAATGCATATTTCCCAAAATTCCTTCTTTTTTATCAGAAAACCCTATTTTTCAACAAAAAAAAATAAATAAATAAAGTTCTGTTTTGTTTCCATGGCAACCAAATGCTCTTTTGTCATTTCGCACAATTTCAGACCCTTCCCCCAAAAAAATTTGGACAGGGGTTCCCCTTATAAACTATGTAATGCATATTTCTCAAAATTCCTTCTTTTTAATCAGAAAACCGGATTTTCCAAAAAAAGTATCTGGTTTTTTTTTCAATGGCATCCAAATGCTCTTTTGTCCATATAAACCAATTTCAGACCTCCTTCCATTGAATTGTACATATGAGCATTTCGACAACTAACGACTCTTAGCGCAGATCAAAAAACAAAAATGGCATTCAATAAACAGAAATATGTGTAACAGCTGATACATGGTGAATGAAAGGATATGGAGTAAATGCACATGAGACATTTGTCTCCACAAATACATGGCAAAAACAAGCAAAGGAACAACGCTTTTATTGTTGTTCTTCATCTTGAAGTCACCATGAGACATTCAACAATGAGCTTTGTTCATACCTCATAGTAAGTACAAGACGGCCCCTAACACCGGTTTGAGTGGAATTGTTTGCTAATTGTCGAACAACGCTACACCCATATCTTTTTTGATCATGGATACGGGATTGTCAACAAACATTAATGAAACTGGCAAAGTGCTCTTACAATCACTGTCATCCGTTGCCCGACAAAAGCACTAGTGTCTTAACCTAGACGACGATTACAACATATAGACAAATACAGGGCAGTCATAAAGTCGATTGTAAGAAAACTTGGCACTATATAATCGTGAGATGTGGGCACTTTAAACAGGTTGTCAGAATAACATTACAAAATTACAAAAATAAACGCCAAAATTTGAAAGTATGGTCAAATTACCAAAAGGATATAAATAGAAAAGCCAAAATAAGCTAAGGACAGCTAAGCTTGGTTGGTGAAAACCCTCGGAGACCAACAGTTCACCGGCAGAGGCATCGACCGCTTGGTAATAAATACTGTGAATTTACGGATCATTAAATTCACGGATCAGCAAACGGATCATTATCAAATTTCAGTATAATGTTAATTGGTATACGTGTTATCTGTTTTTTTTTCTTTAATTTTTCGAACCTGGCCCAACACATTTCCTAAAAAAATTGAGTGTTTGGCAATATAGAATTTTTATTATTTATCAGATTTTATTGGGTTTCCATCTGTATTTCCAATCTGGAATATGCACCTGAAAACTGTGGTTTCCAACCGAAATTAAACGGAAATGAAGGTTTTGGTGCGAAAACTGCAGTTTCCGATCGGTTTCGGTATTGAGTTTAAATCGAAAACACGTATTAAAGTTTTACCCAACGAGTAATGAGAAACGTTTTATACAACCAGTAACGGAAACCGCTATTCAGAAATTAATAAAACTAATCAAAATCGTTTATCCTGTTTATAACTTATAATTTTCCTTTTTATTCAATCTCGTAAATTTTGTTTGTTATATAACCTTTTTGCAAAAGTGTTCGATTGGAACTCTCCAATCAAATGGAGATACAAACACTCTTCGCTTCCCCTGATCACTTGTACGGTTGGCTAACAATACCAAAATTAATGACTCAATACATTTTAATTCTAACGAAATTAGTGTATAGTGTCACAGTAAACAATGACCAATAGTAGGGTGCCAAAGGGCCAAAAAGACGCTTAGTTTTCGAATTTGGGTTAACGGAATCACACACGGCTAATTTTGTTTTAAATGATAGAACAACTATTAAATTTCAAATTTTTAGCTGTCGTAGAAAGCCACGATTTCTCTAATTTCTCCCTTTTTTAAGGGAACCCTAAAACAGTGCTTGGATATGGTATCTTTAAAGTTATAGAAAATAGTAGTACTCTCTTATATTCTAATAAAAAGCTATTCACGGTAAAATCCAGACCTAAAATATTTATTTGAATCATAGAATGCAAGTTATTTTTGAATGGTTTGTGTAATTCATCGGTATTAATGTCGGGGTAAATTTGAGACTAAATTAACGACATTTTCATTGAATGCGAAATAACTATGCTTTATTTCTGAAAAATACCAACTTGAACGAAAGTACATATACGAATTGTACCTATGCTCCAAAAATCATGAATGTAATGCCCACTGTTAAAGAGAAATCAACAAATAAAAAACCAAAATTTGCTTCAAACTTTCAAATTGACCATGCCAATTGGTCATGTTCGTTTGAGTGTACAACGAGAGATAACTCTAATCAATTCTTGTCAAAATTACTTGACAAGCCCAAGTCTAGTTAAATAGCGGGAATCTAGTGACATTTTTACGTTGCTTGTGTTTTGATTTTGTAAGCACATGTATTTGTTTTCACGTTTAAAATCACTTTTCCATACCATTTCAGATAAATGAATATATAACAGAGTTTAGTTTCAGTGGGAACGGTCTTACTAAGATTCATGTCAGTGTGTGTTTTGGGGGGAAATTGACTTATCTATACCAATAACAAAAGTACGATTTATTTCGCCTAAACTTAGCTTATTTTTTAGCGGTTAGTTTTAAAATTAAATACAAGCTTTCCTTTAAAGAATAATCATATAAAAGTCAGAAATGCGCAGTTCTTTGTATCCGAAAAAACCCTCATATCACGGAGGTGCAAATATTCAAAATGACGGGCTTTTAAAACAAAATGCCAACTTTGAAACTTGTTGAATAAAGACGACAGAAAATTCATTATAAAAAGTAAAACTAAAGAACTACCCCAATAAAATTTACAAAAGTATTCGAATTTCATTCCAGTTTTTATCTGTGAAATGGAGCTTACTTTAAAATGCATCAAAGTAATCAGGAGCTAGCCTTTCATCCCATCTAAAATACAATGTGACCACAGCCAATAACTACGACATCGTCATTTCGATGCGCCATAGTATCCTCTTTCCAAACATGTAAAATACAGGTGTGTGTTATTCCGTTAACACAAAATCGGAAAAATCGTCTCTTGGGCACCTTACTACAAGTAATATACTATGAACAGTGTTATGAACTGTGTTCAGCATGAACAACACTTACCGTGCTGGGTTGATAACCGGAACTGTTTCATTGTATTTAAATGCCGAAACAAAAGAGCGGACCAAGAAAAGAAAAGAAAGAAAAAAAAAGGAGTGGAAAAGCTATTTTTCTTATTTAGCTTTTTAGTCTGCGGTTTAATTTGATCTTTCTTCAGTTTTATATTTTTTTTCAGAAATTTCGATTCATCAGATCCTCTTGAAAGAGTTATATATGTTGATATATACAAATTTAATGAATTTTGTATAAATATAAATAAGGTATCAATAAGGTATGATAATTTTAGTCTGCGGTTTAAACTCAGTCTTTAGAAAATGACCAAATACAGTTCAGTTTTGGAAAAGTTTATTTCGTCTTATCCTCATGAAGGAATTTTATATGTTGGAAAAAAGAAATTTTATGAATTTTAGCATGAATAAGGTTTGAATCTTAGACAATTTACTTCATCATATCCTTTCGAAGAAGTTTTTTAAGTATCAATATACAATGAATTTTAGCATCTTAAAGGTCTGAACGAAGACCTTTAAGTCTGCACTTCACTCTCAGTATTTGTTTTTTGTTTTGTTTTGTTTTTTGTTTTGTTTTGAAAATTGTATTTCATCCCATCCTTTGGAATCAGTGAAAGAAATGACATTTAGCATAAATAAGGCATGACAAGTTTTATTATAACTCTCTTGTTTAAAAATTGTCACATTCGAAATCTGTGATTTCCAGAATTTTAGACTAAATAAAGTATAAAAAGGTAAAATGTTAAGTGTGTGATTAAAACTCATTATTTAAAAATGACAAAAACAATGAAGTCTTTTGACGTTTATTTTATGTATTCTTCAAAGGACTATATATCCTTCAAAGGACTTGTATATATGTTGTGTTTTATGTTATGAATAAAATTTCATGAATTTTAACGTTAAAAATGTTTGAAAGGAAAAAAAAACACACTTTTAATGTCTTATTTATGCTTAAATGCATGAAGCTGTTATATCCTAACACTCTAAATTAATTCAAAAGGATATAATAAAATAAAATTAAAAAAAATTGAATTGTTTTGGTCAATTCTAAAGATTGAGCTTCAACTGCAAACTACAAATCCTACTTTCCAGACCTTATTAATTTGTTCTCTATCAGTCTTTGCACATATTTCGGTATATGGATTTCCAATATTTTGATTTTATTTGCACTGAAGGGACACTAGTTGTCGAAATGCGCATATGCAGAATCCAAATTAACAGCAACTTCGGTATTATGTTATTTATTCCCACTGAGCAATGCCTCTGCTGGTGGACTGTTATTCCCCGAAAGTATTCACAAATCCAGTAGCCAGTACTTCGGTGCTGGCCAGAAAACCGATTTTATCTGGAAACTTGTTACAAAATTTTGTTCAAAACTAAGGAGTATATCCCTCTTGAATAGCTCTGTCCTTAGTTGATTTTGGCTTTTCTATTTAGATCTTATTGGTAATTTGTTTTGATTTTATATGCACTGAAGAGACATTGGTTGTCGAAATGCGCATATGCAGAATCCAAATTAACAGCAATTATTCATACCTGAAATCAAAGGATATGATGCAATAAAATAAAAAAAAAAATGAATAAAGATCGATTATGTAAAATATCTACTACATATCATAGCAATATCGACTTGCGACAGTTTGACCAACGCGCGACAACTCTTGATACATGGTGAATTTACCTGTGCAGTTAGTGCAAACGCCCATATTTCAAAAAATAATCGCTCCCAAAAAAATAAATAAATACCCATGAAAATTGGTAGAAAAATCAGTTATTGCATAATCAATCTATTTGCCAATAGGTGGCGAATGGGGGGTAACCAAAACCAAATAAAAGTGAAAAATCACTGTTATTCCACAAAAGCTAGAAACAAAATTAGTTCAGGTGGAAAAGAAAAATTTAGACACATACTGTTTTCAAGTTTAAGATACGGTCAATTGTTTTTTACTGAAATCTTCTTATTAGGAGAAAACTTTTCATTTGAGCTCAGATTAAACAGTTTTTATTTCAAAGAGTTATCGAACATGAATCTCTATTGTAGTAGCTACGATAATACATGCAATAAAGAGACACAAGGTACAATTCATTCTATATATGATTTCGGTTTCGACGACGAATACTATAATTGTCTATTTTAATCAAACTATTAAGAGAGAAATACCCTAAATAAACAGGACAAAATATCGTTTTTTACTTTGGATATATTTTTATGAAATAAACTTTGCTTAAAAGTTTTGTTGTTATGAGATACTTTTCTAGAAAAATATTAAATTAATTATTTTTCACAAAATCTTTTATTTATTTTTTTAGTTATCTAACTTTTACTACCAAAAAAAGAAATTGGACGTATCGTCTTTCTCAGCAAGATCATTTGTCCTCTCTTGTACGTGTTTCCAGATTGTGCCCTTCCTACACGCAAAAAAAAACAAAAAATAAAACAAAACAAAACAACAAAAACAAAACAAGAGGCTCTCAAGAGCCTGTATCACTCACCTGGGCCACGGCTGACATATGCAGTTAAAATAGTCCCAATGTTTTAAGGGCATTATTTTCAAATTTGTTCATAGGCATTGATGTTATATTATCTGAAGTTAAACTATGTTCCAGACTAGCAGCCATTTTGGATGGGGTGCACTTCTACTGTCACCTTTCTTGAAGGGGCCATCTAAGGACCATTGAGTCTAATTTTGGTTCCAATTAGCTAAATATTTTCTGAGGAGAAGACCTTTAAATGCCGTCTGATAGATTTCCGATAGGTTTCAAGGTTAAACTATGTTCCCCATTGGGGCCATCTTGAATGCGATGCAAACAACCCAGGCAAATCTTTTAAATAGAAACAACTCGGGCCCATTGTGACCAAGTATATTTTTATTATTGGCCAAGTAATTTCACAGAAGATCTTTTAATGTTTTCCTATAGGGTCCAATGATAAATCTATGTTCCCTGCTGGCAGCCATCTTGGATAAAGCGCAGACCTGAAAAAACAACTCTTTTGCAAGGAGCAACCTAAAAACTATCTTGGCCAAGTTTGGATCCAATTGGCCCAGTAGTTTCAGAGGAGAAGATCTTTGAATTTCTTTTCCCATATGGTCAAATGTTAAAACTATGATCCCCACTGGCGGCCACCTTGGATATAGCGGATATTTTACAGGAGACCATCTAAGGACTACTGTGACCAAGTTTGGTTTCAACTGGCCCAGTAGTTTCAGAGGAGAAGATCTTTGAATGTCTTTTCCCATAGGGTCCAATGTTAAAACTAAGATCCCCGCTGGCGGCCATCTTGGAAATTGCGTGGATCTAAAAAACAAAAGTTTTGCAGGGGACCACACAAGGACTATTGTGGCCAAGTTTGGTTTCATTTGGCTGAGTAGTTTCAGAGGAGAAGATCCTTGAATTTCTCTTCCGATAGGGTCCAATGTTAAAACTATGATCCCCGCTGGCGGCCATTTTGGATATAGCGCGAATCTGATTTTTTTTTGCAAGGGACCATCTAAGGACTGCTGTGGCCAAGTTTGGTTTCAATTGGCCGAGTAGTTTCAGTGGAGAAGATCTTTGAATGTCTTTTCCCACCATTGGGTCAGATGTTAAAACTATGATCCCTGCTGGCGGCAATCTTGGATATAGCGCGGACCTGAAAAACAATTTGTTTGCATGGGGACCATCTAGGGACTATTGTGGCCAAGTTTAGTTTCAATTGGCCGAGTAGTTTCAGAGGAGAAGATCTTTGAATTCTTTTCCAACAAGGTCCAATGTTAAAACTATGACCCCGCTGACGGCCATCTTGGATATAGCACTGATCTGAAAAACAACTTTTTTGAAGGGACCACCTAAGTACTTTTGTGGCCAAGTTTGGTTTCAATTGGCCGAGTAGTTTCAGTGGAGAAGATCTTTGAAAGTGTTTTTCCATAGTGTCCAATTTTAAATCTATGAACCCCGCTGGCGGCCATCTTGGATATAGCGCGGATCTGAAAAACAACTTTTTTTGCAGGGGACCATCTAAGGACTATTGTGGCCAAGTTTGGTTTTAATTGGCCCAGTAGTTTCAGAGGAGAAGATCTTTGAAAGTGTTTTCCCATAGGGTCCAATGTTAAAACTATGATCCCCGCTGGCGGCCATTTTAGATATAGCGCGGATCTGAAAAAAAAAACAACCTTTTTGCAGGGAACCATCTAAGGACTATTGTGGCCAAGTTTGGTTTCAATTGGCCAAGTAGTTTCAGAGAAGAAGATCTTTGAATAAAATGTTACGCCGGACGGACGACGGACGAAAAGTGATGGCAAAAGCTCACCCTGGCTATAGCCAGGTGAGCTAAAAACATAAAGAACAAAATTTTGATTGGCGATCTCCATGTACGATTTTGATCAAGTTTGTCTGTTTCAGTTTGAGTCGATGAATGTCTGTTCAGCTTTTGTATCTGTCTTTGTAATTCGCCCCACATGAAATTGCCTGTAATTGCATGTATATCCACTATATACGTATGTGGTTTTTAACTTTGGTATATTATTAAATCATAGATTGCATGTTAGATATTGCAAGTGAAAAAACAATTTGTGCACTTGTGGTTCATCACTTCTTTTACTATAGATACATGGGCTTGTCGTCTATATTCCTCACTTGGGAAAAACATTTTGTGCGTTCATATATTTTAAAAAATACGCGTTTTATACTGTCCTCGTTAATTGTATTATTGCTAAAATTATAGAGTATTGACACCAAATGAAAGTGTTAACTAATTAAGATTAGTATCTCCAATGATATGTCAAGTTTAAACCGGTTTTGACCCGTTAGATAAATTTTCATATTCAGCGTATGTTGAATAGAGCCCCGTGCTATTTCCCGCCAAATCTATTCGGAATACAATTCTCCGTGTTTATCATTTATCACTAGAGAAAAAGATTACACCTATTTATCCCAATTATTACCATTTTTATCCACTCTCGAGTTAAATTTAAAATTTTCAAAATGCTCGGCAAGCCTCGCAATTGAAATTTTAAATTTTCACATTTTAAAGTTCATCCGAGAACTTTAAAATGTGAAAATTTAAATATCGAGATGTGAGAAATTATCGTAATAAACCCGAAAACAATGTTAGAGATTGTTTCTCTAATTTCTACTCAATTTATTTGAAGTACCTAAAGCGATCTCCGTAGTCTCCAGTCTCAAGTATGCCGCCATTTTGTTGCTATCATCGTTGCTGGTTACAATAAACCATTAGATGATATGGGCGCATCCATTTTATGAAGAGAAGATGCAATGGAGATTTTAAAACATGGCTCGCTGTGATTGGTCGTTAATAAATGTGAATTGCGTGGTTTATCTGAAACTACTATAACATGGTAATGTTTGCAAAATAATATATTCTTTTTATTCTTGATCTGCCATATATGGGAATGTTTATTTCAATGGCTATTTTTAGCGGTGATTTTGTGCGAAATTGACGGTGGTCACTAAAAACCGAAAATTACGATGAGAAAAGCAATGGGAAGCCCCTGTTTTTTTCTTGCCGAAAGTTTTGTCGGGTAATAAAGTTCAGTAATAAAAAATGTCTGGGATGAAAATTTATTTGGTGAATTCTGTAGACAAGGATTCGTTTCTATTGTCGCCTATGGGAAAATTAATGGTTTATTGTAACCTGCTATATATATCATTGCGCCATTCATTGAAACTAAAGGGGTGATGAATATTATACATTAATTTCCCATGCATGTGGGAGATATGAAGATTTGTTAACCCGAGGGAATCATATTTCCCGAAGGCTTCGCCTGAGGGAAATATGATTCCCCGAGGGTAAACAAATCTTCATTTATTATATAGATAGCGGTGATTTATAGAGTTTTCTCAGTTAAATAAAGTCATATTGTCACCGGTGAAAATAAAGGATTTCTAGTCATTGGATGACGTCTTAATGAAGCGACGTCACAATATCTTTTTAATGTCGTCGTCAAGTAAACAACTGGCGTATTGACATGAAAAAATAATCCGCATCTAAAATCTCGGTTTTTGAGTAAAAAATCTATATAATAAAAAGCATAACTAATCGGCCGTCATGAATATGAATAAAAATGTCACTCGTGTCGATCAACGCAGTGGATTTAACTCGTTGCAGAACAAGTTCTGCAACTCGTTAAATACTTCTGCGTTGTTCGGCACTCGTGACATTTTTATTGATATTCACGACGGTCAATTAGTTATACTATAAATCTCCATCATGCATGGGAAATAAATATTTTATTCAACACTAAGTTTGATATGTATAAATCAATGGCGGCTGTATCCAGATGGGTCCATCTTTTCCGATTTTTCTTTCATGATCGCAAAATTGACAAAAACTGGCAAAAACTCGTCTGAATTTTTTTTCCTGAAACTCCACCTGAATCCCCATGTATTCGAGGACCACTGCATTCATCGATGAAAATCTAATGGAGTAATAAGGACTCAAGCACTGAAAGTCGACTACAGTTAGAAAAGGGATTGTCGTTGCTGAAATAAATTTTGAAATTGACATGACAACACAAATGAACTTATTGAAAATGTACTGTTGAGACTTTATTATTCAGCAAATACTCCTTGCTAAGCGACAGAAGCTGCTCCTTAACTCGGAATACCTTTTTACTTTTCCTTAAATTCACTCACTAAATTTGTATGATAACACTCGTAAAATCTAGAGAATTTCGAATGAGGGGAATATGATTTCAGCGGGAGACACGATGTTTTGTTCACAGTCACGTGTGACAGTCTCGGCCAATGAAAATCCGTTATAAGTTAAGTTATAATTATATAGTGGAATAATATCTCATGTACAAGTACACCATATCTAAGAAAAAATAAAGAGCATACATCTCTACCACGGGGAATTGTTTTACCAACTCCACATTGCAATAAAAGACAATCTCCTGAATTAAATATTTTACGAAAGAATATGGAGTAAATGAACATGAGACCATAACTCATATGTTAACTCCAACTGCAATAATTTTATTGAGCTGTATGGCCATTTCGGAAATTAATTCATCAGCAGCAGCAACTTTAAAATATACTGCCATTCGTATGAATTTTTACATGAAAACACAACATACAGCATGAAAGATGAACAAAACATGAAAGCTTATTGGCATTAACAGAAACAAAACTTAAATATAATATATAGATATTAGTGTTGCACACAGCTCTATATGATATGAATGATAATGTGTTGGTATGGTGAGCTGCAAAGGTAGAATATACGATTCCGAATGCCAACAGTGATGAAAATCATCTTTTTAAACCTGTTAACATCGGAAAATCTAGCAATGAAAATCATCTTTTTAAACCTGTTAACACCGGAAAATCCAGCAAGACCTTGCTGGATTTTCCGATGTTAACAGGTTTAAAAAGATGATTTTCATCACTGTTGGCATTTGGAATCGTATATTCTACCTTTGCAGCTCACCATACCAACACATTATCATTAAATATAATATATGCTTTGATACTTTATTGAAAAAACTATTTAACCCATTAGGGTTATAGCAGAGACATTTAAACAATACATTTAAACAATGATAACAAATATGAACAAATAAAACAAAAAAAAAGTAAGACAGTATTATTTCGATACTAAAACAGTATGAGGGTCATCTTTCCTCAGTTCTAATGACTGCTGTATATAAGATACCACTGTTTTATTATCATCAGGTGTTGACGGATTAAGAATTAGAACAAGTTTGTCTAATTGGTTTAGTAAACTAAAATGTGTTATATTACACTGATAGTAATCTAAAAATTGCTTTTGACATGAAGAATTAATTTTACAGTTGAAAAAGAAGTGGAACTCATCCTCTATGACGTTACAAGTTTTACAAAGTCTTTGACATCTTGGAATGTTTTTATACCTCCCTTCTTCAATTAACAACATATCGTGATTTTGAAAAATTTATAATGAATGTTTTTATTTTCCTCTTTTAGATTACCTATTTTTTCATTAATTAATGAATGATAATAATTTGTGACATAATTGTTTATATGACATTTTAAATTTTAGGTTTGTTTTTCTGTTTTACATTCACTTAGATCTTTTAATTCAAAGTTTATTTCTTCTGTAATGCTCGATGCATATATATAAAATATTTGTTAAGAATTAACAATCACATCAAAATATGTAAACAAATCGATATTGAAGAAACTATGAACAACAAATACCAGCATAAATGATAAAAGATCAACATTAGGTGATGAATTGGTGGTTAATGTGAAGTATCTATTTATGAATAATTGCAATTTTCTGCATTTGTTTTGGTAAAAATGGTAATTTTTTAATGTATCTTTGGTGGTTGTGGGAGTGTCCATCGGTAGCTTAGCCGCAGCGGAGGTGGTGTTTGAGTGTAATTGGTGGTTAAGCGGCGACGGAGGTGACGTGGAAGTGTCCATTGGTGGTTTAGCGGAGGCGGAGGCGGCAGCAGCAGCAATTATGCCTCGCATATGGCGCTGAAGCAGCAGCAGCAGCAATTATGCCTCGCATATGGTGCTGAAGCAGCAGCAGTAATTATGCCTCGCATATGGCGCTGAAGCAGCAGCAGCAATTATGCCTAGCATATGGCGCTGAAGCAGCAGCAGCAGCAAAAACCTTTAAAAAGGCTTATAAAGACAACAAAATACGAAAAAATCATCGAAAATACGACATGCAACATGCAATATGAACAGAAATACACGAAATTATCAAAACAAATGTAAACTTTGACATGAAAATACAAACTGAAACATGAAAATTAAACAGAAATACAACAAAATACAAAACCTTATCGACATGAGTATCAACAAAAATGGAAGGTTACAATAATTGTTTGTGACAAACGCAAATGAGAACTTGTAGGTCAAAACACGTCCAAAAAGCATATTAAAGATAGTTGAAAAAACGTCAAATTTCGCTCTGCACGAGACTTCTTAAAGGCAACAGATATCACGTTGACAGTATGACCAATCGATTCAACGACCCCGATGTACCCTAATTTGATGTAATAAAAACAAAAAAATAAAACAAAAAAATGCACAAACAATACTAAAAAATCAAGGGTTTTTTGTAAGCATATAACATCGCATTTTCTTTGTTTCCTTACACGTTTATCTTAGATATCTTGAACAAAATAATAAACTATATACATTAACAAATTTAGTTATATTTTTCATGGTAAGTATCATGAACTAGCAACTATACAACTATTATTATGAGTATATTGGCAATTGAACGTTTTTGTACGGCCACGATCCAGGTACATCGGCAGGCCAGCCAAAATGAACTTATAAACTTATCAGTAATCTACTTATAAAGTTGACAGTATAATTGAGCTGCCGAACATTGGAAAACTTCAAATGACAAGCCTACCAATGATGCTATACTTATAACTTATAAATTATATTTCCTTGGCTGCCGACATATGAAAACTAAAATGGCAAGCCCACCAATGAACTTATAAATTACATTTCCTTGGCTGCCGACATATGAAAACTAAAATGGCAAACCCACCAATGATGCTATACTTATAACTTATAAATTACATTTATGGGCTGCCGACATATGAAAACTAAAATGGCAAGCCCTTTCTGAAGGTATACTTATAACTTATGAAATTATGTATCCAGGGCTGCCGACATATGAAAACTTAAATGGCAAGCCCCCTCGTGAAGCTATACTAATACTTATAAATTATATTTCCTGGCCTGCCGACGTATAAGAACTTAACTGATTCCTAGGTTGCCAACATTGAAACGTATAAATTATTAACGCTAATTGCATATCAGTTAAACATTCTGATATTTCATTAATACTAATCAGCTGACATGTATAATTCTAGAGGATTTTCTGATATTGACGGTCAATATCGGCTGGAAATCGGACCGCGGGATTTGAGTTGACTTCACTTTTATAATACGCATTTTAACATTTTACGTTTAATAAACAATTAACAACAGACACTGTTTTCAATCAAGTACAGTAATATTATTTTACAAATGTTTTAAAACTAACGATTTGTAGTCAATTCAATGCATAGAGACTTGATTTGAACAGATTAATCTAGTTTTTTTGTTTTTGTTTTTGTTTTGTTGTTGTTAAATATTCATACACTGTAGCTGAAAAGTAAGACGCTTTTGAAATTAAGGTAGCTGTGGCTTTAATATATGTCCTTTTTCATGTAATACAGGATTTATCATTTGTTTTTTGTAATAATATTCTTGTTTTTGTTGAATAAAGCATCAGGCTAGTGCCTTTTTGTTTTATGATATAGATTAATATGCCTTCAATGCAATAAACACAATAGTAAATGACATAAAAGGCAATATCACAAAACTTTGGCTGCCCTCGGGTTGTGATATGGACCAGGAAATTGATATGACCCTCGCCTTCGGCTCAGGCCATATCAATTTCCATGGTCTATATCACAAACCTTGGGCAGTCCAAATTTTGTGATATTGCCTTAAATGTCATTTACTATTGTGTAAATGTTTGAATTACGAATACTGGCCCTTGGAAACAGAGACCCCGTACCATTAAACTCGAAAAGTCCTTTCTGCAGTACACTTTCACGGCATTAACAAATTAGATCTCCTTACTTATATGTTGTGTCGTTAACTATTGGCCATATGATCCCAAACCGCATAGAATGCAGAAAAGGCGGGTTGGGATCACCACCAAAAGGGTAGGAATGGCCGTACATTCACAAGTAAATAATAATATTTTCTTTATTCACAGTAATCATAGCTTAGTAACTCATTTTGAAGAGCTATCTGTATGTGATGCAGAAATATATTGTTTCCTATGTTGGACAAATGAACGCCGTCGTTCTTGAAGATGCCATATTCATACCAGGTTATTTCATGGTATTTTATGTAAGACCCAAAAGAAGAACAAATTAATGAGGCAGCATAACTATTGATCCTGGCTGCTGCCATATTCATGGCTATATTCACTCTCAAGTCGGAAGTATGCAGCGGCTGGATAACAGAGTACATCAAAATAACGTCAAGATGTGACAAAAATAAATTTCTGTAGTAATGACTGTTGATGGTTTAAAATTTTCATGAAAGTAATACCATATATGTTATGCTGAGTTCGTAATTTACGTCGGCCTGCGCCATTTAAGGCGAAGAAACATATAGCACAAAGACAGTATCGCACCTAAGACCCGAAGAAAATTATATTCGTTTAGAGATGTTACAATTTCCTTTGAACATAATGTTTTTGCTACAAATGAGACGATGTGGTCCGAGCACGTCAGTCAACCAGGATATTCTAATATGCAGGATATATATATATTTACGTCAATGAAAATTTTGTGTCCATTTCAGCTTAAAATATATACACGATGTACTTTCTCTAAATAATCCAAGATTTAAGAAATATAAGATCGGATGAATTTGAAATTAAAGAGACAACCGATACACCCAATTCTGCTCATACCTCGACCTTTTGTTATTGAACATGGACGTCCGAAATCTAGATTATGTGACAAACGTGATGATTTTGACTTTCCGAGTGAGCACTTTTCCCTTTTTAGCTCACCTGGCCTAAAAGGCCATGTGAGCTTTTGCCATCGCTATGCGTCCGTCGTCCGTCGTCCGTCGTCCGTCCGTCTGTCTGTCAACAATTTCAAAAATCTTCTCCTCTGAAACCACTGGGCCAAATGTAACCAAACTTTGCCTGAATCATCACCAGAGTATGGCTTCTCAAAATTGTGTTCGATTAGGCGGTAGGTCA
Organism: Modiolus philippinarum; assembly: GCA_002080025.1. Lineage (NCBI taxonomy): Eukaryota > Metazoa > Mollusca > Bivalvia > Mytilida > Modiolidae > Modiolus > Modiolus philippinarum. The sequence goes on along the minus strand of MJUU01059530.1, from coordinate 43,347 downwards.
AACAACATGGCCGCCGTTGCTAAAAATAGAACATAAGGGTAAATTGCAGTTTTTGGCCAATAACTCGAAAACCGTTACAGATATCAAAAATCTGACATGGGGTAAAAGTGATCAACATAGCAAGATCTACCTGCTCTGCAATTTTGAAGAAAATCCGAAAACCCGTCTTGGAGTTATTGCCCTTTTTCCGTAAAATTTTTAAAATTTGTGCATTTATTATTTTTTATTTCAAAAAGTATAACAGATAGAGGTCAAGAGTAAATTGCAAAAATGTTCAGCATATCAAGATCTACCCACCCTGAAATTTTGAAGAAAATGCATAAACCCTTGTAGGAGTTATTGCCCTTTTTTCACCGAATTTTTTAAATTTTCGTATTTTTCATCTATTATTTCCAAAACTATAGAAGATGAAGGTTAAGTGTAAATTGATGAAATGTTTGCCATGCTCTTGCGACTTCAAAACTGATGTTGAAAATTGTTCCTTGACCGCCATTTTCAAAATGGCTGCCAAAAAAGGCCGGAAAATTCAACATTATCCGATTTCAATGAAATTTG
>MJUU01059530.1:23972-42447 GCA_002080025.1 Modiolus philippinarum | reverse complement strand
CGGCGGGCGGTGGATCCTTCAGGGCAGGTCTTTATGCAGACTCTTCCGGTCTTGCAAACGTGCTGGCAGCACACTTTCGACGAAAGGTACATATGCTTCTTGCAAATATCCTTTGCCGCTCTGCAAGGAAGCTGGCATGGATGCCCTCTCGCCACTTTTTGACCGCAAGAGGGTTGAAGCAAAGGACGGGATTTGGTGCTATATCTCCCTAAGGTGCTGATATCGTCCGGAGCGTGACGAGGCATGGGCCATACCAACCCGAATCTCCCGCACTCTCCAGTCTCCATCTCCATATCATCATGCTTACACGGGTATCGGCATTCACCACTCTCCGCCAGATCGGCTTGCAGGCATTGGGAAATGCAAGATTGGCAGAGATCATCCACTCCGCACCAGCATCGCCCGAGATCCTTGAATTGCTCGAGGTGAATCTCGAGCGAGCATCTACGGCAGAGGTTTCTCCAAGGGATGGTCTGCTCGGCGAACGGGGACAAGAGGAAATCTTTTATGATAAGATTCATAATTTATCTGAGACTACGAAGAATTCATCTAGTTTGAACCGATATCTTCCGGCCTCTCGGGGACTGGTCAGATCGATTGTCACGAAACCGTGGGGCTCAGACCAGCATCGGCTGCAGAGAGTCTTGAATTGGTCGAGCGATAGACCCGTGCAGTAGTTGCGATGGGTGTGGTCGAGATTTCGATCGTCTTGGCAGAAGAGGCAAATGAAATTGGCATTCCCTCGGATAGTCTGCGGCAGTTTGAAATAGCTCTGGCAGAGGTAGAAGCAATCGACGTTTTTATGGCGACCGCGCACTTGGTAATCCTTGCACTTATTAGGCTTGCTCAGCATCAAATCGAAGACCATCAGATTTTTATCAGTTGGATCGAGCTCGCGGGGGTCGGGTACGTCACCGTCCTGTTTGAAGAAGGTGACATTGATCCCAAGAGGTCCTCGGGGAAGAGCTCCCGGCCATTCCACCACATATCAGCTTATAGAAATGTATCATTATATATGTATTGTCAGTGTTTTGTGACCTCTCTAAAGCAATTGATAGGGTATGGCTAAAGGGTCTTATACAAAAGCTTAGATCTTATGGTATACACGGTTTAATTGAATGGCTTGAAAGTTATGTTTTAGGTAGAAAACAATGTGTTGTTGTAAAAAATTCATTCTCCACTATGAATTATCTTAAAGCTGGGGTCCCTCAAGGGTCTGTGTTAGGACCTTTGTTATTTTTATGTAAATTAATGATATTGCTGATAATCTTGACTCACTAACTCGTCTTTTTGCGGATGATACTTCTTTATCATATATTTCTGTATCGCAAAGAATGATTGAAACGCAAATTAATAGTGATCTAGTATAAACCAACGAATGGGCAAATACCTGGTTGATTAAGTTCAATCCGAATAAAACAATTTTTTTGTTTATATCAAATACATTAAGTGATGATGATATTGACTTGATTTTCCAAGGTTTTCAGTTAGAGCCATGTGAAAATCATAGACATTTAGGTATATTTTTCAGTGAAAATTGTAAATGGGCATATCACATAGAGTCCCCGAGGGTATTCACCAGCCCAGTAGTCAGTACTTCTGTGCTGACCCGAAAGCCGATTCTATTTGAAACCTTACAATATCTAAATTTTTGTAAATTTCGTTGAAAACTAAGGAGTATCTCCCTCATGCAAAGCCCTGAACTTAGCTGATTTTGGCTTTACATTTAGATCACATTGGTTATTTGTTCTCTATCAGTTTTTAAACACCTTTGAGTTTATGGTCTTCCAACATTTAGATTTTATCTGCACTGAAGAGACATAAGTTGTCGAAATGCGCATATGCAGAATTTAAATTCACAGTAACTTCGGTATTTAGTTATTTGTTATAGATAATATTCGTTCTAGTGAATCAAAAAACTATCCGTTTTTCGGAAGTTGAAATTTACTCTCCAACCGACAATATTTGGAAAAAAATATATTTTGTTTTTATTCGACCTGTAATTGAATATGGATGTGGGTTGTAAAATGGCTGTGGTGTTGAATTATCTGACAAACTTGCAAACATGAAAAAATGCAACTGGAAGCAGCAAGGATCGTAACTGGGTTACCATTCTATGCAAGAAGGGATTTGCTATATTTAGAAACGGGCTGGGAAAAATTAATTGATAGGCGACGTAAAAAATGTTTGATATACAATATAAATAATAATATTGCTCCTCTATATTTAAAGGAAATTCTACCCACTAAAGTTGGGGACCACACTAATTATCCATTACGAAACAGAGAAGATTTTACCATTTCTAATTATCGGTTGGCTATTACGCACTCAAGTTTTTTCCCTTCTACTCTTCGTATTTGGTATTCTTTGGATTTGGATAAGCGAAATGCAGCAACTAAAAAAAGTTTAAAAAAATCTTTTGAGTATTAAATCTGAAGTTCCCTTGTGGTACATTATAGGTGATCGAAAATTAAATATTCTACATACCAAACTTAGGTATAGCTATAGCAGTTTAAATTATGATTTATATCGTTTTAATATCAAAGATAACCCAGCATGTAATTGTGGTGCCATTTGCAAAAATGCATACCATTATTTTCTCGAATGCCCACTCTATGAGCATTTAAGACAAAATGTATTTTTAATACTTAGAATTTATGGAAATATAATTTCAAATGTAATTGTGACGTTCGTTTTCATTGGTCAACGTCATGAATAGCAAACGGAAATATTTTTCGATATTTCCGTTTGCCCATTAATACGCTCCACAAAAATATAGTGCAGCAAAAGAAGACGTCGTTAAGATGGATCACGCAGTTTTTAACGTACAAAATTGGAATTATAAGGATTAAATACTGATTTTTAGGAAATTATGTATGTATAAACTCCGGCAGCTCACTCACAAACTAAACATAAAGTCCTTCGGACTTTATTCAGTTTGTGAGTGAGCTGCCGGAGTTTATACATAGATAATTTCCTAAAAATGAGTGTTTAATCCTATAGTAGACCTAGATATAATTTTGTAAGGAAATGTTGATCTCACTTTAGAACAAAATAAGGATATTTTTGCAGCAGTCCATAACTTTATATCAAAAATAGACACAGATTTAATTGACTGTTGCAGATTGTTTTCTTCCTTTCTTCTTTTCTTCTCATTCTTCCTTTTTTCATTTCTTCATGTAGTAACATTACAAACGTACAATTATTGTCTTTGTATAATTACAATTACTTTTTTGTACATTTCTCAAATGCATTCGAATGTGTTATTTATTTATTTTTTCTTATTTTTGAATTCAAGTTTTGATATTGTATGTTGTTTTTTTTACATTGCTGCTATGATATGTTGTAAATTGTTATGTTGCACATTGTAGGGAGATGGCTTTTAATAATGTTGTAATAACTTGTGCCCGATCCCTTTGCTTATTCTTTTGAGCAATAAAATATGTTTAATTCAAGAGCCTCGACGAGATCTAGCAGCGGATATTCGTCCTGCAAGGTGAGAAGCTCTCGGATGGTCTCTTTGGTCAGACCCTCTTCCATCACCTCTCGCAAGAGCTGATAGATGTGCTGATGCAGAGATTTCCCGAAGACGTAGAGGCGATCGTAGTCCCAACCTCCCACAGCAAAGGGAGAGATTATTCAGCAGCGTGGTCTTGCCGCAGCCCGACTTCCGGACGATCAGACCGCGAATCGATCTCTAGGGGGAAGGGGTAGTGATGGGTGGGTACGGCAGCATCGTGAGAGATATAATGCACGTCCATTTATATAGATAAAGCATGATCTACTGCGTGAAATGCCGAAAGCCCACCGATACGCTAGGGGGTCCGCGAAGTGGTGGCAAGAAACGGGAGGCTGCGAAAGTTAGGAACTTGCGCCGCCTGCGGCACCCAGAAGTCCCAATTTGTTGCTTCCTCGAGTGCCGGGCTCTGGAATAAGATGCTCAATCGCATGCCCTTGGAAATGCACTTACCGGGGCATAATTTCACGGGCCCCGGCATCAAGCTTCATAAGCGTCTGAAGGCAGACAGCACCCCAATCCCTGGTCGATTCCCATCAATCGAGTAGATAAGGCCTGCTATCACAACCATCTCTGCTTTGCTCCGCATGGATCGAATATTGCTAGACCCCTTTTCAGCTACAAGGTGAGATTTGGGATGGGAGTTAAAAAAAGTGCTCTGGTCCGATCAGCTAGTCGAAGAACTGCACACGCCCGTCCGTCCTAAGTTTGAGAAGAGGTGGGTGGTGATGGGTGGGGTGGAAGATACTTGGGCCACCGATCTCGTGGATATGAGCACCTTCTCCCGAGATAACCGAGGCTATAAATTTCTCTTGAGTATCATCGACGTCTTCTCCAAATATGGCTGGCTGGTGCCGCTCAAGGATAAGAAGGGAATCACGGTGCGCGATGTCTTCCGGACTGTCTTCAAGGATCGCATCCTCCAGAAGCTATGGACGGATAAGGGTTCCGAATTCTATGATAGGGTGGTGAAAGATCTGCTCCGGAAGCATGATATCGAGTTTTACTCTACAAAGAATGAGGAGAAATCGAGCGTCGTCGAGCGCTTGAATTGCACCATAAAGGAGAGAATGTTCAAATATTTCTCAACCAATAGCTACCTTCAAATCCTGGAGGATCTGGTGCGGTAATAAAATACCTCCAAGCATCGATCCATCAAGATGACGCCCACCGCCGCCAGCCAGAAGGGGAATCATGCCAAAGTCTTTTGGAATCGCTACAGAGATCTTCCGCCCATACAGCCGCCGCTATTCGAGCCTGGGGATAGGGTCCAGATCGCCAAGAAGAAGGGCATCTTCGAGAAGGGATACACGCCCCGCTGGAAAGAAGAAGTCCTCACCGTTTCTCAGGTTCTGGGCACGCAGCCGCCGAACTATCGTCTCAAGGATTTCAACAGTGAGAAGATCCAGGGATCCTTTTGAGGTCAAGCTCCAGCACACCGACCAGGAAGTCTATCGCATCGAAGATATCCTGCGGCGACCAACCATGGGCGGAGCTAAGGAAATCTGCAGAATACATTTCACGACTTCCTTCACCCTCTGATAGCAGCCTTGGAGAATCTCGGGCAGACTGGTGCGCGGAACCCCTTCTTATGGATCATCAGCCCATCTAATACGAGCGCCCCTACCTCGATCAGGTAGTCGAAAGCCGCCATCAGAGCCTTATTTTCCGGATCCACATAAAGTAATTCTCGGTCGTGCCCTCGATATTGTAGTACATCCCCCTCTTCTCCTTGGATTTGCAGGCAAGCTTATGCAGGTCAGGATTCAGCTTGATCACTCCCTCCATGATCTGCCTCATCCCCCCATAAAAGACCCGAAACCAGACTGGTGTGTCATGCTTGAGTCTGACGATCTTCCCATTGATGATGGCGAGCAGGTAGGTTTTGGCGTCATCCTTCGTGATTCCCTTGTAGGCCAACAGGTCGGATGCAGGGTCGGATGCGCATTTTTTTATATCAATATCGATCATATTATCTGCGCATAGGGTATGCCGGATGCAGCGGCTGATATTCTGGAGGCCGAACTTCCCGCCAGTACAATACCTCCCGAAGCCATGGTGTTGGTAATATTGCATCGGCCACTCACCCAGGGCATTGGTGCGGGCCAAATAATCCTTCAAGAGCATCAGCTGAGCATCCTTATCCAGCTTCTCCCCCTTGATATATCTACTCCCCAGCTAATAGTCTTCCGGATGCTTCACGATATGCTTCAGCTTTTTCCGGTCGATCACTTTCCGTAAGGTGATGCTTCGCCCATTCTCCGACTCAAGGTGCCCAATCTTGAAGAGCCCGGATCCATCGGTTTGGCCCAAAGTTACCGCATCATATTGGTGAAGGCATCGGCTGGCGCGGATTCTACCAGCTTCTGCAGGCTTGCCCCGTTGAACTTGAAGCTGTCTATGAATCGCAGGTGCTGGTAGAGCGTCTTCTCTTTCCCCTTTTTATCCTTGTATGAGCCGACCGCCACGCTCTTGGTGAATGATATGTAGCGCTCCTCCGTGTTGGGGATGCAATCGATCTTGCCTTTAGAAGCCCCCAGTGCCTTAATGAAGAGATGGGTATCGTAGCCTGCCAGGTTATGGAAGATGACCGGGATGAATTTCTGCTCCTCCCTAAATCTGCCCGTGAAGTGGCAATGGTCCCTTACCCTATCCTCCCCATGCTCCTGGTCGCAGATAAACCACTTGGTAGCTTCCGCGAAGGCGATCTTATCTTCCTCCGTCATCCCTATGGGCTTCTTGAAATCGTTCTGCTGATAGATCTCGCAGATGTCTATCGTCGGCCAATCCACGAAGATCTGACCCACGCCCTCCCCTCCCCGCTGCATGGTCCTTGGCGTATAGCGTCTCATCGAAACACTTGATGTGGTAGCAGAATCCCGATAGTACGTGCTTCTGGAGGATCTTGGTATGAGATTTGGATGGCTCGCCCCTTTCTACTTTCTGGATGGTAGTCTTCATCATGCGCCCCAGCAGCTGCATGATTCCGTCTACGCCAGCCTTTGTCGATTCAGGATCCACCTTGGTCGTGAAGCAATCGAAGTCTGCGTAGACGACGAATGGCACCTTCATCGACCGGATGTGGTTTTGAAAGCTGACGTAGCTTCCTTTGCTCGGCATCTCGACTTTCACCGCCTTCTTCTGACCGCATACTCCATGTGCTGGTCAAGTTTGTCTTGCCGAGTAAAGTGATTTAGGCATCGGCGACAGAAGTAAGCTTCCCCGTCGTGATCGCTTCCCTGTGCCGTCAAGAGCCGCCAGAGATTATTCATCCTGCAGTAGTGTCGCGTCTCATCGTAGCTACTAGCATAAGATCCACGTGCTTTGCCCCGGCATCATCCTTTTCGGATATCCTCATAGGGTAGGTTCCTTGCCTCTTTCCCCATGTCGAATCCGTATACGTTGACCTTGATCCCCTCATTGAGCTTCTCGGACCTATCGATTGCTCGTGAGAGCGGGAAGTCGATGCTGTGGAACCTGAGCTCGTCCGAGATGATCGCCCATTTGAAGCACTGCTGATCCTCATTTTGCACATTGACTATTGCCTTCTTGGCAGCAAGCTTCTTTGGAAGTGGGATATATGAGCTTCCTGTGAGGGGCTTGCACTCCTTCAGCTGAATCTCAATCTTCTCATCGCGCCCAAAGGTCCATCCGTTCCCCCAGCCTGGAAAGTTGCCATGCTCTCAATTACCTTATACTCCATCCGCGCTATCACTTCGTCCAAATCTGCCGACTCGGTGATAACCAACAAGGAAGACCGGAATTTTGGGTTGGCGTAGATATTCTCACCGGTCGCCGGGCTGATCTTTGCCATTTCCACGTGTAGGATTATCTCCGCTTTCAACCCCCTCTTTTCCGCCAGCCCCTCCGAAATCGTGCTTCGGATTTTCCCCCAGCTTAGCTTGATGAAAGTTTCCACGTCCTGCTACGTCTTGGGCTTGATAATCACTGTGCCAAATACCCCACCCAAGGCCGTCCACTTGTCCTCAACCTCGATATGGTCTGCGGCTTCTTCAATGCTCTCTTTCACCTTCTCGGCCAGCTGATCTTTCTTTAGCCGGGAGATATTGGTAATCCCCCTTCGCCTCACATTCTCTCTGAGCTGCTTCCTAGTGAATACTTCCCGACGTATGAATTTCCGGTTGGTCGCCGACTCGATGAGCCGCACCAAGTCGAGCTTATTTTTCCTGCTATATCCCTTCACCCCTTCCTCCTTGGCGATTTTCCTAAGTTCCCCAATGGTCTCGGCCACCCTAAATTTCCCTCCGATCAGTCGACTGACCAGCGTCGTCTCGCCGCGGGGTATACCTCCAGCAAAGTCGATCTTTTCCCGGTTTTCCCTTGCAAAGTTGCCCCTTCTTCCTTTTCAGTGGGGTATTGAAGAATTTCTGCTTATCTTCGCAAACGGAATATTCGAAGCGATCCATGATAATCTTGGATGGTCTGATTTTATTTATATTATTATATAGATAGAAGTGATTTATCGAGTTTGCTAAATTAAATAAAGGTCGTATTGTCACCGGTGAAAATAAAGGATTTCTACCAAAAACCTAAGAGAAGGCGCATTTGCTGTCTGTGTCTATGACGTCACAATGACGTTTTCAAACAAATGCAAGTTCAAAACTCAAATCGAAAGCAAAACAATACACATTTACATGTCTGAATGTCATGATTTAGTTAAAAACTGTTCTTAACCTTTATTTCCTTCATAAACTAAGACGAACAAAATTTTAAAAACATTGTTGTTTTCATCCGGTTTACTCATACTCCGATACCATTGGCGCATGTGCGAAATATGTGGTTATCGAGTATTAATCTGGTTGACGATTAACAAGAGCCAAGTTAGAATGATTGATATTCACGACGGAAATGACCTTTAGTACAATCTTTTCATTGGCTTGAGTTGTTCTTTAAACTATCGATATCAACGAAAAAATCTGTTAGGTGATGAGAAAAGCCAGTTTTATGAATGAGTATTGTTTTTAAAGGATATAGAAAATGAATGGCTGTCTTTATATCTGATGGGAAAACACGCCCATTGACCTTGATGAGATATTTTAATTGGTTTAAAATGCAGCATACGATAAACACGTCAGATGTGTATTCACACAACTGAAGCGATCTATATATAAATGGGTCATTTAAAGTTTACATAAGGACATATTGTTTTTAAATGATATAGAAAATGAATGGCTGTCTTTATATCTGATGGGAAAACACGCCCATTGACCTTGATAAGATGTTTTAATTGGTTTAAAATGAAACATACGATAAACACGTCAGATGTGTATTCACACAGCTGAAGCGATCTATATATAAATAGGTCATTTAACATCTGATGGGAAAACACGCCCATTGACTTAATTGGTTTAAAATGAAACATACGATAAACACGTCAGATGTGTATTCACACAGCTGAAGCGATCTATATATAAATAGGTCATTTAAAGTTTACACAAGGACACGTGTCCAAAAGCGTGATTCATTTAGCATTATAACTTTGAATTTATAACATCACGTTTATAAATTTTCAAAGTCAGTTAACGTATTTGTTCTTTTGAGTACCAATTAGTGCTTAATATTTAGGAATTGGTGTTCTATAATTATGAATTAATATATAACGGTATTTATTTAGGTCAAACATGTAACCATTCATATTTACAAAAATCAATAACGAGTCGTTGTAGTGTGTAGTAAATGTTTCGTAGCATTAACAATACATATCGCCATTTCTTCGTTCGAAATTTCGCACAAATTAATTATCAAGCGCAATTTGGCCAGTTATAGCGATTTCAAAGGCTTAAAACTTCTTAAAAGGCTCTTAACCAGCCAAATGCGCTTGATAATATATAATACTATAACTATTCAAATTTTTAAAATTTTTAAGGTGGGATAGTGATTTTTCTCGATCATCAAGCTTGTGCATAAGGTTACTAATTTTAGATTTTGGCGGGTATTTTAAATATTACTTACTTCCAATAACTGCTTGGATAGGGTTGGAAAAAATTGCATATCGCCTAAAATAATTTGCAAATTTTTCCCTCGCATACCTTCAGACCCCGGCGAATATAATTGAAATCTCACCAGGAGCATATTATAGGAAATCAGGCAGGTTCTTTCTCCTTTCCTTAGTCTCTGGCGCGAACAAATTGAAAAAATGCTATTTTTCCCCGAAAATTAGGGGAGATAATTCACTAAGAATTACGCAAGAAAATAATCTTTTCCGACGAGCCTTTCTCCGTCGGAAAAAGGCCCCCACGCCTCCCAGCACTTTTCAGCATCGTCGACTCGCTCAACACCCATTTGCATCCCGGGGCCCCAAATTTGGAGTCTTATGCAGGATTTCTGCATGGAAAATGGTCTTGAGGCAGAATTGTCATTTCCTAACTACTCCCTGATTCATTCATACTTTCACCTTATACACCTTTTTAACTTAAGTACTAGCTCCCACAAACTCTGTCACATTCAATATTAATTATGGTAAAACCTGCTAGTACATTTTGTATGTACCTATGAAAATTCAAAAGTAGTTCAGTTTCCCTCTACATTTTTAATCACCTTCATCTAAAAAACGAGATCATTAATTAGTAATGAACTTATTACATTTTCTCTCTTAAATAACCTAACAAAAAGTACCTTTTTTCTGAAATTCTATTTATTTCGAAAATGAGCAATGGACATCCCTGCATTTACTCCTTTCATTCTTGACGACCTTAATAGTAGTTGCTGTTGAGTTGCTAACAGACACTGCCACAATGGAAGGGGGATGTTTAGTGCGCCATAAAACCGGGTTAACCCACCATTTCTTTTTAAATGCCTGTATCAAGCCAGAAATATTGCGGCCTTCAATGTTTGAGATGGTGTAGTGGAACTCGTATTTTCCGTTTAGTCACTTCGACTGGTGTAGACTCAGAATCCCCCTACCGATTTCAGGAACACTGCCCCATTTTTTTTCTTTGTTCCTTTGCTTGTAATTTTGAGTTGATTAACTTGTTCTCGTCCTGGTATAGCCGAGATGTTGAACATTTATTAATTAATCATCAAAATGATTGTAAATAGTTTTAGATATACAAATAGCATTAAAACCATTTCACCTGTATTAATTGTAAACGCACATACAACGACAGAGATATTTTATTGCCTTTGGCTAGATACACGAACGCAGACATTGATAAAATTGATAAAATACTGTTTCTTGGTGCTTTTGATTGCATAATATTGTGTGTTAAGACATAAACCTGGTATAACTACCGTCAATTTACCCTAAATTATAATATCAATTATTGTATCTTTGCGTGAATCGCCACGTATTGTTCGAATACAATATTGCAAGTTGCATCCACATTCTTGCCTAGTTTTTATGTTGACCAGTCCCCGATTCTTCATAGGACACAAAGGGTTAAGCTGGCTGGATCCGGCCCAGCACAGATGGTTTCCACCTGATTTGTCTTTTTGCATCACAGACTTTGGCTCTTGACAACTCTGTTCGGTACTTTCGTTATTACCCCCATTCATTATTTTCTAACATAAAAAAAGAAATAAAGGGCTACGCCGAACGCAGCATGATACGACCGCAGCATGTCGACCACTGAAAATTGGAACAAGTGTAATTTAAAGTGAATGTGGACACAGTTAAGAGCTTGTCACCATATCTAGTTGGACAGAGTAATTAGCTTGACACAGTAATTAGCTGGACACAAACTAGGGAACATAGAATTAGCCCTTTAGATCCCTGAAAGCTAGGAAGTGTACGAGTTTTGCTAAATCTATAGACATACTACTGACAGCTTACATCACATCCAAAGAAAAACTATTCCAAACGAAATGTGATTAAAAATAAAGATTTTACATATTTTGAAATATTGATATTTTGGCCCCTTTGACCCCTTATAACTCAAAAACAGTAAGAAATACGCCAAATTTGTCGACAAACATCTGAAAGCTTACAACAAGAGGAATCTAAAGAAAAAAAAATCCCATCAAAATCTGATGAAAAATAAAGATCTGGAAAAATTGCAATTTTGGCCCGTTTGACCCCTTATATCTCGGAAACGGTAAGAGATACGCCGAATCTGTTGACATTTTACTGAAATCTTATAACAAGAATAATCCAAAGAAAAAAAAATCCCATCAAAATCCGATAGAAAATAAAAATTAAAGGTGATATGCACATTTGCAATGTTGGCCACTTTTGGCCCTAATAGCTCCAAAAGGAAACAAGTAATTATAAATCTAATGGTTACTTGCTATGTTAATTTTTCATAAGGAACCAACATCAAAATCTGACAAAATTTAGAAATTTAATTTTTGAGATTCACCCTTTTTGGGCCCCATTTATTTCGTGAACGGTTCATCCGACATGTAATCCGTTGACATACTCCAGATAAGAAATTTCCTCAGGAGCACAGAGAAAGAAACCCCATCAAATTCTGATATATGATAAAGATTCTAGCCCAATATATGAAAACACCCAAATTTGTCCCTTTTTGGTCCTTTTTTGAAGACGGGCGGGGCCACAATAACAAAAACCAATCCAAGCCTTCCTTTTGTGCCAAGGAACATTGTGTTAAAATTTTGTAGGGATTGATCAACTGGAAGTAAAGTTATTGACAATAAACATAAGTGTCTACAGACGACAACGACGACAACAACGACGACGACAGCACCATACCATTATACGACCTCAAAATTTTTGCGGTCGTATAAAAATCGGGTGCATTATGTTCTGTAAAGGCTCTTATGCACCTGTATGGTAATGGTCTTCCTAACTTTTATTTGAACTTTTGAACTGCACTGAATAAAACATAAGTCATCATAGGCAGAAACTAAATTTGCAATAACTTGGGAATTAAGTTATAGCTTACTTTATTTATAGTTGTAGTTAGAGTAGTCTTACTTCGCTGACGATATTAACACACTTTCAAGGATTGAACTAGAGATAAAATCCTTTTTTATATTGTACATAGTATGACTACATCATGTGTGAAACATGTGACATCACTGCCAGAAAATCAGATTGACATTACTATACGAAAGGGAACAAAAACTCACCCGGATTAAACTCGACAGGAACAACCTAGAAGAATCCGGCAGAATAAAACACACCTTGATATCACCTAGATAAACACATATAAAGCCAAAAGGATAGACTTGTTGTTCTGTTGCTTGGTTTACCTGTATTTGTAGAGTAGAAAATTTGTGCACTCAAAGGGAATATCTTTTTGTATCAGTTAAATTAATAAAACTCACTTGCTTACACGTGATATAATATAGGTTCTAAAATTCTCCCAAAAAGCTGATGTCCAAAAGCTTGAAAGCTACAAATGTAAACAAATGTCGATAGATACAAGGTTTTCAAGAACTGTATGCTACTACTACGAACTGCTTGGAATTGCAACTGTTCAGTTTACAATAAACAAACCAGTCTTCTTTCTTTGGCAACATAATCATGACAAAGAAAAATATAAAATTTCAAGTCATGAAATGACAACTGTTCATGTCAATGAGAAGCCGAATTATCACCGATGGTTACACACACGGTATCAACGTCTCCAAAGAAACTTTGGAAAAACATATGAGGAAACATTGAAAGAAACTATGGGACAGTAGATGAAGGAGCCAAAGCAAGACAACAAAACTGGACCCCAGTTCTAAGGGACATCATGGAAGTAATAAATGAAGCTTCTATCAATAACTTTTAAGCTAGAATTTCACTTGTGTAAACTTGAGGACGAGAATTTAACTAGAAAAATGTCAGATGTGCAAATCTTCACCCAATGATACAACACATTTTTTTGTTAAAATGTCAACCTTTAAATGGCATCGGCGACATAACACCATTAAAAAAATTAAAATATTGCACAAAATCCGTGAATCTATCCATGGCGAGCTATAACAATAACAATTCAACGTACAATTTATTTCTGATTAATTACATCTCCGTTTCATGGAAAAGGATTCAGATTTCATTTAACACCAATTTTCATGGTACAAAGCATAGTATAACATACATATGATACATTGCACATGACAAGATATATAGATATACAATAGTAAACAAACAAATCAGATCTAAACCAGGAGAACGCACCTCTGTATTTATATGAGCTTACTTGATTTTTTTAAAACCTGTATATTTTTTGATTGAAAAAAATTTCTGAATTTCAAAACATTTACATTTTTCCAATAGAAACTTTTGAGAAATAATTTTTGTTTTTTCAAAAATCCCCTATAATTTAGAATAAAGTGTAATTCATCAACCAATTCATTACTATTGCAATTTTGACATAATCTTTCGTTTCTATCTAATCTTTGCCGTCTTCAAATTTCTACTGGTAGTGATTAGTTTTTAACAAAAGAAATGGAACTCTTCATTAAACGAAACAAAAAAGGTCTAATCAGATTGTTTTACGTAGTTACAAATTCCAAAAAGTTGTTTCTAACAGGATAATTGAATGATTTTTTAAATCATGTATTTCATTAAGGTATAGAAATAATGTAAATGTTCGCCGTTTGATTGTTAAGTTTGTAATTAGTGCGTAAATTGCGGTTTGGGTGACTATAATTCTGGATGAATGAAATATACATCTTTGGATTTTCTCCAAAATTGGCATACTGATTAATACAGAATTGATGAATACGTGTGCAAATTTTCATTTCCGCCCTCCCACGCAATTACCCAGAATAAAACCCCAAAGTTAGTGTATTCTGCTACATACTGGCTCTATTTTTAGAAATGAAATCGAATTCACCTACATACGTCATGATTACAACTTACGAGTCAGAGGCCCATTCAGTTAATCGTAATTTGATTTTTATCTATAGTTTGTTTTAATGTATTAAATGGAAAAGTAAACATTCTACTACGGTTCCAAATAAATATTTAGATACAGAAATCTACAAACATTCCCGTTAATTTCGTATAATTTTACCATAATGGGGTACATTGATCCCTGTGAGTGCCTCGGCAGTGTTTATAAATGACATTTACCGCCAAATAATGAACACAATGGAAAATACCGCCCTCACTTATTCCTTGGTTACGGGATATCATTTTGGATCTTGAAAATATACATCTTTGAAATCAATTATTTCATATTTCCCAATTAATCATTTGGCTATCTTTTAATACAGAAATTGTGTCCGCCCCCGGTAATTTTTTGCCTTTTAATAATATTTTATTGTCGCCAGGTTAATTTTTGTGTGGTTGCAGTGAAGACATTTGACATCAACTATAAACAATTTAACGTGCAATAGCAGACCAATTGTTAACTTTTATTTTGTAAATGTTTTTGTTTTACTAATGCATCGTTCCTTTGTGATTTATATACCCGAACAAGCTTAATATCTAGCCGTTACTATGGACCATTAACAGACGGCGTGTTCCTAAAATATGGCTGATGAAGTAGACGCCCACCTCATTAGCATGTTTAGAAGGGAGATAATTTCACACAATGACTTTTCGGACTGATTGCCAGTCCTAAATCTACAGAGTAAAATTCTACCTTTATGACATAATAAATCTAAATATTGTTCAAATTCTAGATTTTCTTTAAATAGACTATAACATAAGACTTTTGAAGAAATGAATGTTCTAAATCGGATTTCCATGTTTGTTGAAATTGATCAAAAAGTCTCTGTTTTATACTTAATTTCATCCATCTTATATCAAAGTTACCTTGTTGTTCCCAAATATTTGAAAATCCACAATTAAAAATCTTTTTAAGATACAGTATCCATTCATTATTTTAACTACCATTTATATTTTTATTATACAAGTAATTATATAATACATGTGTTAATTTATTACTTTTACTATTAACAATATTGGTCCAAAAGTTCACCATACGTTGATGTATATAAACTGACATAGGATATGTGCATAATTTACCATATATCATAACATTTGGTGTAGTCTTCTTTAAATTCAACAACAGCTTGCAGAATTTTAAATGAACCCTCTTTATAATGTCAATGTTACTGAACCCCAAGATCTCACATCCATAAAGTAAAATCGGTTTAACTACTCTATCAAAAAGATCATATTGACAGCTAATGGAAAGATTGTGCAATCTCCCCCCCTTTTTTAGTACTTCGTACATTGCTTTGTATGCTTTGTTAGCAAGTTGCTTCTTAGAAATACCAAAACTACAGGTTCTTGAAAAATTTATACCTAAATACAGAATCTCTTTTACAATTTCTAAAATAGTTCCATTATAATGAAACTGCTGGGCATCCTACCATTTCCGAAGATAACTATTTTAGTTTTATTTTCATTTACTTTTAATTTCCACATATCACAATAATAAGAGAATAAGTTTAGCTTCAACTGAAGATCTTCTTTAGTATCGGAAAATAGGACAGTATCGTCCGCATAAAGTAAAATATATAATTAAAAGAAGATATTCATTTGTGATTCAATTTCATCTGATATTGTATCTAAACCCTTAATCCTTGCCTAACAGCTATATTGCATTTTTTTCTCCATTATATGAAATACGAGACTTAATTCCACTATATATGTTATATTTAACATTATACATTTTACCGTCAATATCATTAAGCAGTAATTTTTGCAACAAACCATTTCTCCAGACAGTATCAAAAGCCTTAGCAAAATCAATAAAGGCACAGAAAGTTCTTCTTTTTGTGTTTCATTATCACTATTGTCCATGTGCGAATCGAGAAATTCGTAATTCATGTAACCCTGTGATGTTTAATTCATGTTCCAAGAGGTATTGTGGGTAAAATATAGACGAAAAAGAATGATTTTTATGGATTAGGGTGATTATGTTGACTGTTTTCAGTGTTGACCATTTATATTTATAACTTGCCTAAAGCATGCGTTGAGAAATTATCTAACCTCTATAATTAAAAAAATGATGTTCAACATCGAACAACGAAGCTTTTTAATATTTAGGAATAAATGTGATTTAAGGCTTTCTGTTGTTGAAGACCGATAAAGATAATTAGAAGTAGTCAGTATTTAGTGTTAATTACCGTATGCCTATGCTTTGTTGACGCTACAATGCCCTACTTCCATGTAATCATATACTTACTAGTATATTTGCATAGATGATGCGACTTTAATTTATGTCAATGCTACTTTCAATTCATGTTCATTTTTCACAACTGCTATTAAAAACTGGTGTAATCCAATAAACAACTGGTTCATAATAGAAATGACTAGTTGACAAATATATGTTTTTTAAGGCATTTTCTAAAATTAATCGACAATATTATATCTTTCTTGTTTATTTGTCAGGATCAATGTTTTTTCCAGCTTTTGGAGAACAAATAATGCTTTGACACGATACTCTAGTGCTTGTCTAAATTACACGCATTTTCTGGTAAGAGTTAAAAAAAACATCGGCAAAAGAATACCGAAGCAAGAACGAAGAAAGGGGGAATTCTAAAATAATAAATCCAAAGTCAAGGCAATTCAAATTCAACACGAATTGAGACAGTATGACAAAGACAAAACAAATAAACATAAATGAACAAGAACGCCACACAACGAAAGCACTAGCAGTGTGAAAGCCTATAAAAACTGAGGTATCATCAGGTGCTCCGGAAGGGTTTATCAGCTGAATATATCGCTGAATTGGCTTTGTACGTGTATGTGCGATCTGTCTGTCCGTACGTCAAGTCGGCCGTTCCTACATTTGCAGAGATGATGCGACTTTATGTCAATATGGGTCTCTATGTAATACCATGCAATGTTCTTGCCAAAAAAATGAGATAATCCTATCAAAATTGATGAGAATCTACAAAAAATATGTTTCCAAAATAATTTTATTCGAGAAACCCAGAAATTCTACTGATTACATCGGTGAATGAGTGATGCAAAAAATCTTCAGAGTTTGCTCATCTCACCTTTTCAGATGTTTTCCATGTGTCCTTCAAACTATCATATCGCACCAAATGACACGTTAAAATTAGTAAGTTTGTCCTTTTCTTCTGTTCTAAGTGACATAAAAATACTGATTGTTCACTGTGAATAAAACACCATTTTTTTGTTTATTTATAAAACGGAAAACACAAAATAATTTATTAATAAGATATTCCAAAAAATTTTCACACAATTTTTTAAAGGTAATAAATAAACTTCATTTTTACATTAAGAAGTTTTGTTCGTGCACAGTGGGTATTCCTTTTTGGAACACTGTGTAATTTCCGCTGTTATATTTATTATGCCCTTTACGAGGTTTTGGGATATGCATCCCTTTTGGGGCAATTGGGAAAAATGTTGTTGTTCCTTATAGGTGGTATTCAATGATTTATTTTCTCAGGATTTTCACACAAGAAGATCATATAATTTATTTCAATTAAGATTCCATTTATTGTTTTCGAAGCACTAAGGGACCAACCATTTAATCTGAAAAGGGGGGGGGCTATGGTTTTTTTCGAAAAAAATATTCTGAAGCTAATTTTATGTGAAAATAAAGGGCTACGCCGAGCGCAGCATGATACGACCGCAGCATGTCGATCACTGAAATTTCAACAAAAGTAGTTCAAAGTGAATGTGGACACAGTAAAGAGCTTGACACAATAATTAGATGGACACAAAAAGAAGCTTGACACAGTTATTAGCTGGAAACAAACTACGGAAAAAATCAACCCTTTTGATCACTTATTGATAAAAAAAACTGTAAGAGCTATGCAAAATATGTTAGTATCAACTAACACTTTACATCCATAGAAATAAAAAAAAATCCATCGAAATCTAATGAAAAATAAAGATTTGACATATTTAGAAAAATTGCAATTTTGGCCCCTTTGACCATTTGTAGCTCGGAAAAGGTAAAAGCTACGCCAAATCCTTTGGCATACTACTGAAAGCTTAGATCAAGAGGAATAAAAAAAAATCCCATCAAAATCCGATGAAAAATAAAGATTTGACATATTTAGAAAAATTGCAATTTTTGCCCCTTTAACCACTTGTAGCTCGGAAACGGT
>MJUU01059530.1:0-22782 GCA_002080025.1 Modiolus philippinarum | reverse complement strand
AAAATTGACGAATAAAGTCCCATAACTCTTGCAAGAAATATCGAAATTTCACGAAAAAGTATACAGATCGTCAGGTCATAGTACCCAATACTTCTACAAACTTTGAAGTGAATTGGCCAAATGGTTCTCAAGTTAGAGAGCGACATGTAAAAATTGCCTAAAAATTGACGAATAAAGTCCCATAACTCTTGCAAGAAAAATCGCAATTTCAGGAAAAAGTATACAGATCGTCAGGCCATCATACCCAATACTTCTATAAAGTTTGAAGTGAATTGGCCAAAGGGTTATCAAGTTATAGCGCGACATATGAAACGGACGGACAGACGGACGGACGGACGGACAATCGGACATCGGTATACCATAATACGTCCCGTCATTAGACGGGCGTATAAAAAAACGTTTCTCAAGAATGTTCCAAGAAACATCATACTAAGATTTGAAAACAATCCGTCCACTAGAACCAAAGTTATGCTGTCCACAGACACGAAAATACCTAATTTAACCCCTTTTTCGCCCCTTTTTTGCCTCTTTTTCAAAAACGGGTTGGACAGGGAACGCGAAATTAAAACCCGGGCTTAAGATTGTGCCAACAAACATCATGCTAAAATTTGGTAACAATCTGTTCACTAGAACCAAAGTTATGCTGTCCACAGACGCCGACGCCGACGCCGACGCCAACGCCGACGCCGACACCGACACCGACGCCAGCGCCATACCATAATACGACCACAAAATTTTTGCGGTCGTATAAAAATACTTTGGCTGCAAAAATGACGAAAAAAAAATATTTTGATGGGGCTTTCTGCCGAAAAATAATGCTTATTTAAAAAAAAAAATTGTTTATGGGTCATTCTCAAAAATTGTCGATATTTGTGTTTTTGGGTTGTATGCGAGGTATAGGGTATTTTTTTCACTTTTTAAAATTTTTAGGATGTATATTGGTAATGTTTGGAGTGATTTGTAATACAAACATATTCCCTTTCTGTCTAATTCTTTGTTCAATTTAACTTCAAAAGTGGCAATTTAGGTAAAAACTGTTTGTGATTTCGCCGTGATAGCAAAAATATGTCAAGATATCTTTTAAAAAAATGAAATTGCAAATTCATAATTTTAATATTTAATTTCTATCAAATAAGTTCTTTGAAAATAACACATAAACGATACCAAACACGTACATATTCTATAAAAAAAATACAGGAAAACATGTGTGCTTTTCGCCGTGTCCCTTGTGTTACTGTAACCGTGTAATTCGACCAGGAAGTAAGGGTTATCTCTCTTACTGATAAACTTGGTGCCTTCCTGAAGTACTACTTCATCTTTGAAGTATTGGATATTCCATTAGGCACTTTGATGCTATTCAAGCCTAGAAATCTACCTCTTAGGTATGCAGGGTAACACCGTAATTTTTATTTCTGTCCCTGTTGTTACTGCATTTTCTATTATTCTTCAAATTTATTTAGCACCAGCTTGTAATCAGTATTTGTATTTAGTAATTTGTTTTGCAAAACAAGCTGATTCGTTGTACTAGGGAACATACAATGTGAATAAAATTGGATTTAGTAATGAATATGTCCCTTGTGTTACTGTCACTTGTGTTACGTAACACAAGGGACCAAATTAGTAAAATCAGGGACGACAAGTTGATTCTAAGCAACCACGTTTGAGAGGAAGACAAAACCAAATGCAATCACCCCGTGCACAATACTTTTCTAGTTCATCTTATTGGAAACATATGTCCTTATTCATAATAGTAAGGGTTTTTGAAACATTATACAGACAGTAACACAAGGGACAATTTAAAAAAGTAACGCAAGGGACATTTAGAGTAACACAAGGGACATACATGATTGCTAACTCAACGTTACCATTGAATACAAATCAAAGCAATGAATCAGTAATTTTATACTTCTTAATTCGATAGTTTTACAAAACTAAAAGATCTATTAGAATACACAAAAATCTGATAACAAAAGTAGCCGAAACATTAACATGCGAAAACAAATCAATTTTGACGTGCTAAAATTCATTTGGGTTAGTTTTTCTTTATGATTCTTAGAAAGATGGCTACTTATATGTTTTCAGAAGTAAAAAAAATAAACGTTAAAACTTTCAAAAAGCATTTAATTGATAATGTTGTAGACATCAAATGTCACTTGTGTTACCAAATGTCCCTATTGTTACCTGCTTGTGCGATTGCACGATGCCTGGATGTAAATTTTCTCTTCAAGCAGATGTACTTTTCCATTAAGTAATTAAGATTAGAACGCTTAACCATTTTATAAGAAGAAAACAATGTTTATTATTCACTCGATATATACCAAATGTTCCCTTGTGTTACTGAAGTTAAAATTTGTATTATTTTCATGTTTTAAGTTAAAATTTTGATTCTCTTTGAATGAAAATGTTGGTTTCATCGTTCCATCTTTGGGTCATCAAACTGAAATGATTTAATTGTAAACATATAGAGACAGTATTTTATTTTTGATGGTAGAAAGTCACTAGTGTTACCAATTGTGTCCCTTGTGTTACACAATTGTCCCTGGTGTTACTGACCAGTTTTTGACAAACCAGAAATTTGTAGCTCAACTCTAGTGGTCAAACTTAAGAGGAAAGATAGCATATGTTTGAGATAATGATATAAACAATAACATATTTTTGATATTTAAAATAATTAGCAAATAACATGTGAAAGTTGGAAAGGTCTAATCCCGTTCGTGTACGCAAGAGACTTGCAATTAAAAAAGAAACAATTATGTATATAACTAAATCGAGACAATATCATTTTATACCAGTAACTTTCATTTGATCTTAATATCAAGAGGGTTACACTGGCAATATTGTAATAACATACGTGATTTTTATCATTTTTCCTGATAGTAACACAAGGGACACTGGCTGGTGGCAATTGACTTATTTTTCAATTAAAATATATTTTTATGCATTCAAAGTTAATGCTGACATGTTGTTTTTCAAACTTCAAATGATAAAGGACCACAAAACCTTAAAACTGAAACAAAATGACCAGTTTGATTTTTTCAAAAATCATCTTCAAAATATTGACAATTTTTGAGTATGACCCTTATACTAGTTAAAATAATAAATAAATTTTTTGGCGTTCGCGCGAAAAAATTTCTGTCCAGAAAAAAACCATACCCCCCCATTTTCAAGTTAAATGGTCGGTCCCTAAGTTAATTACATAAACGCTTCTCCAAAACACAATTACAGTTAAGTAAATTCTTGTTTTTCTCTTATAGTTTCTTTAAAATTACGATTTTTAGAAAATCTTATTTGTTTCTACTCATAAGAGCTTAATTTATTTAATAATATTGTTTACTGTATATTGATTTATTGATTCACTATCCAAGGACACTCAAGACTTTGAAATAGCCAAATCGTACGCATACGGTCGGGCCATACGCGTACGGTCCGACCGTATGGGTATTTGGAAAAAATACTCGTATGGTCCGGACCGTACTCGTACGGTCCAAATACGCGTATGGTCTGAAACATAAACATTGGTGATGTTACCAAAGGTTGGTAGTGAATTTCCTGAAGAGTCTATGTTGTTTGTAATGACACACAAAATAATTACCTCTGGAGCATTTTTCTTTATTTTCCAGATAAAGAATATAAATGCGTTTATATACCACATCTTTTTTAGAAATCTGTTGATAATTGTGTTTTCGAACCTTCGAAAGATCCACTAAAATTAATGTAGAAACGCAGCCCTATAAGGACATATAAGAGAATTAACCTTAAACACCAGAAGACAAACCAAAATCTCGCAAAGCAACAAATATTCCAAATATCATTGACTACAGTTAGTGTCGATAAACTGATCTAAGCACAAAACTTGAATAAGGCCAATATCCAAAACATAATTGAAACATATCATTTTCATTGACAGCAATGAACACTAGCAATTACTCAAATTTTATTCGCATTCTTGTAAAATGAACAGCAATTTGAGTAGCTCTGAAATAACGAATTAAGCATAGTATTGTTTTGTATTCCATCAACAAATTACCAAACCAGATTCATGGAGTCATTTTTATGAACAGAATATCGTTAAAACTAATTTATTAAGTGGAATATCTGTTTTTGCACAGCTGGCCTGTATCTTCATTTTTACGGGTAAAACAGCAAGAACATGATTTGATTGAAGTCGGTCAGGTTGGGGATGCGGTTGGGACTTATCGTAAACCCATTTTCCGATATATTAACACTATTTTGCTTAGTTTAATTAAGGAAAACAAGTATTTTCGTGAAAAACTGTAAGAATTTACGTGAACGAAAAGTAGCAAGTTACATGAATTACGAATTTCTCGATTCGCACATGGATAATAGTGATTATGTCAATAAGGGAATACAATATAAATACATTGTCAGTGGTTGAGTAACCCTTTCTGAAGCCACCTTGATTCTCGCAAATCAAGCTATCTGTTGTTCAAAACAGGAGTAAAACAGTTTTCCAAAACAGCTGATTAATGTTATAGGCCTATAATTTTTCGGATCTTTTTTTATCTGACTTGTTTTTGTAAATCGGTAAAATATCTCCCCATAACCACTGTTCAGGTATAATACCTGTATCAAAAATTGAATTAAATAATTTGACATATATTTTGTGTAAGGATATGGAGTAAATGAACATGAGACCATAACACATATGTTAACTCCAACTGCAATAATTCAATGAGCTGTATGGCCATTTCGGAAATTAAGTCAGATAAGTCAGATAGTAAAGTAAAGGAATTTTTTAAATATTTATTTATCATTTTATCCTCACCAGATGCCTTGTTATTTTTCATGTTTTTCAATGCCTTTTAAATTTCATCACTTGTAATAACAGAATTTATAACTTGATTGAGATGTGGCACATTATTACCAAATAATACTGCTTAATTCTCATCTACTTTATTTTCATTCAAATCTCTGAAAAACTCATACAGAGTAATTCACAAAGGAATATCTGGACCTTTTTGTTTTGTTGTGTTATTAATTATCTTCCAATACTCTTTTGGATTTATTGATTTTAAATGTTTTATCCTATTTTGCATTTTTTCCTGTGTTTTCGCATGCTTGTGTCCATCGTTCTTTTGTAATTTTTCTCCAATAACTTTGTTTCGTTGCGTAACTGTGGGGAAAAATTATATTTTAATCTCCTTTAAGACTTTTTAAACTTTTTTTCTGGCAGTCTTGCAGTTTTCGTCAAAGGAAGAACGACTATTTAAACAATTTATAATTTATAATATCTTCTATGGATAACATAATTAAAGGTCACCAATACTGTAAAGGTTTGAGGTTATGTGCTTAAAGACAATTTCTGCATAGAGCAATATATATCCAAACAAGAATACATCTAATTAAATGAATATGTGCTGTTTTAATTAAATAATTTAATACGACAGATTGTTGACCAGTTTGGATAAAAAATGTTAAAAAAATGCCTTGCCTTTATAAATTAACGGACCATTGCAAAATAATCTGGACCATTACGAGATAACAGGGCTATTTGGATATAAGCAAAAAAATTACAGAATTGAATATGGCGGCTGCGGTGTTCACCTGCCTGGTGTGTCCTCAAATGAATATTTTGAAGCAAAATTTTGTTTTTATCCCATATTTACGGGCGTATGACATTTCCGCCGATTTTACAAATTTCAATTTTTTCATTTGCGCCGATTTCATTTTTTCATTTGCGCCGATTTTGTTTTTCATTTGCGCCGATTTTTTTATATGACGCAGGTAAAATATATGTAATATGCATTAAAAGAAGATGTGTCGGTAAAACCTGAAAATATACGGAATGTGTATGAATGATGCATTTAAAATATACTTCATTTTCGGTATTGTGTTACTTTTTACATTTGTTATTGAAATGGCAAAAGTTGAAAATTCCAAAATAAAGTTGGAGCTTAAAAGTTGAGATTAAAAACAAATAACAACGAAACACTGATATCAAATAATTAATTAAATTATAACTTAAAAATATTGGTTTAATCTGGTTATTAACCCTGAAATATGGTACTGTACCTTACTGATACCAATACCAATACGTCTTTTATAGACAGAGCCACAACATGTTCTGTTGTGATAAATATGTACTTAGTTTAACACGTGCATTTATATTTTTATTCCATTTTTATCACCCTTTGAGCTTTATTTGTAATCCGTGTAAGCTTTTTGCGTAAGTAAATTTATAAATTTTATCAGAAAAGTGTGAACAAATGAAAAATTTACCTGTGTTTGACAAGAAATTAACAAGTAAAAAATCGGCGCAAATGAAAAAATAATCGGCGCAAATGAAACAAAAAAATCGGCGCAAATGAAATGCAAATCGGCGCAAGTGCAAAACGCCGATATTTACATTAAAAACATATTTTTTTTCTGCATTCTTTGTATTTAAGCAGAACTGGAAAATAGGAAATACCTTTTTTTTGTATGTAGTTCTTCCGGTAGCCGAACATGTATACTTGATATACATGGTTGTAAATAAGAAGTGTATGAAGGATTAACACCTTTAAGATTTCTGATCTTACTTGTGCCCATTTAAAATGAGAAACAAAATGCACACCCTACTTCTTTAAATCACTCTTTTAATTTTTTCAGCTATTATGATAGTCTCGTGCATTATGTCGTTTTGTTTTCTTGTTTAATGCGGATGATATCATTATCTTTTAAAAGAAATTGGTAATACAATTAAAATATTTGCAAAATTTGTTAACAGTCTCAATGCATTTGATTTTAATTCGAAACTAAAAAATTATGAGTTATACACAAGATGTAAAATATCATAACTTGAACATCACGTTTCAAAGAAAATATATTTGCAAATGAACGAAAGAAAAAAAGATATAGCGACGGTAGATTTGAAAGAGATAAATCCCCAATAAAAGAAGAAATGTAAATTAAAATAAAAACCTGTTTATACATACAACAATGTAGACGATGTTTTAAAAGCATACAAAATATAAGACAGAGATGCATTAAGATGAAAAAAGCTTCAATCTATCAAAATAAAAACATATAAAGCAATAAATGATAAAAAACCTGGACACGGAGGTACAGTGTTATTTTCGTTATTGTAACACACAATAAAATATTTTGTCTGAAAGTGCTTCCGTCTTCGGCTGAATTGGATGAGCTTTACTTTAACTATCGGAATCTGAATGTTAAACTCCGCATTGCGGCTTCTAGCTGTACAGAAGAGGTTCGAATAACAAATTACTGTGAATTTAGTGTCTGCATATGATTTATATAAAATGATTTATACATGCTGTAATTTGGTTTATTATGTATGATCAAAATTAATTACGATATTAGAAATTACATTGTAAATTCCTCCAAGGAAAGAAAATGATTCTGCATTTTCAATTTCATTTTATTTCTTTAATATTTTGTCATGCTGAATTAAATCTAACTTGCACGAATGTATTTTAAAACAACAAAACAGCGAAATTGCAGCTGATACTTTTTTATCCATGCACTTTTCTTAAGAAAATGCGGGGTTATTGTTTTGGTCCCATCCGTCCGTCCGTTACATGAACCTTACGTTACATGAAATTCCTCGCTCATTTTTGGATTTGGAATTGTTGCATATATGCTGCTGATGTGCAATAAGCTTTCGGATTTTTGATATTGGTCTTGATTCAAACAAGATGCCACCACATGTCTATTTTGACACATGTGAGCCTGTCAGTGGAACTCCTCCTACATTTTTGGATTTAGTGTATTAATTTTGTTACAGAATTCTTGCATATATGCTGAAGATGCGCAATAAGCTTCCGGATTTTTTTTCTGTATTGGTCTTGATACAAACAAGAGGCCGCAAGATGTCTACTTTGATACTTGTGAGCTTTGTAAGTTTAACTCTTCCTATATTTTCGGATATTTGGATATAATTTTGTTATAGAATTATTTAGTTTGAAGATGTGCAATAAGCCTTCAGAATTTTGATTCCGTCTCCAACTTTGGTAACTTTCCTGAAAAAGTCAACGTCAACGACTCATATTTTTAAACCTTTAGCATATCAGCTCATATTTTTGGAAGTGTTTGGAAAAAAAAGTTCTGAATACTTAGAATTTTGAAATGTGATTCTATTTTTGGTAAATATCCTGAAAGTCTCAAAAAACCACATGTTTTTTAATTCTACCTAGAAACCATACCTTTAGATGTTGCTTCAGTTAGGTTATATATTTTCAACAGTTGGATTTCCAAAATACTTGATTCAAGTTTTGGTAAGTTTCCTGACACTCTCAAAGACCACTTATTTTTTTTAAATTCTACCCAGCAACCATACTTTTAGAATTTGCTTCAATTAAGACAATTATTTTCACCAATCGGATTTCCCAAATATTTGATTCTAATTTTTGTAAACTACATGAAAGTCTCAAAGACTTCTATTTTTGCAATTCTACCCATTAACAATATATCCTTAAATTTCACAAATTATCTATTTAAAATTATTTTCAATGTTCATTGTGCTTATTTTGTGAACCTTGGGCCTTACAGGATAATCATGAAGTAGCTTTGAATAGCAT
Source organism: Modiolus philippinarum (assembly GCA_002080025.1). Classification (NCBI taxonomy): domain Eukaryota; kingdom Metazoa; phylum Mollusca; class Bivalvia; order Mytilida; family Modiolidae; genus Modiolus; species Modiolus philippinarum. The sequence goes on along the minus strand of MJUU01059530.1, from coordinate 14,242 downwards.
AAGATTTTTGAAATTTTTATGTTAGCGAGACGTGTACACGGATTCGTGAGAATTCTTGCTTCAAATACAACCAATAAAAAAGATATTGTGATTTTACATTATGTTCACACAGTCAAAACACAAGTATTTGAAAGCTGGATTGTCGTAAGGTCTTTTGACATTTGAAATACAACAGCCTATCAATCAGTATAAATAAAACGATTAATAATCTGAAACACACCAAATAATTAATTTATAATCACAAATAATAGGAAATACAGCAGATAAAAATAAAGAAATAGTATTATAATAAAAATAATAAAAAGTGTAAAAATATAAATTAATCTACAAATAAACAATGAGTGAATTTTACGTATTTTATTTTGGATACCGATGAAAAATTCTTGGCCGGACCTTTACAGTGAAATATTGGTATTCACACTTACAATTACAGGAAAGCATCAAACAAAAAAAAAATGGTATAAAAATTATAACATTAAAAACTTTCATGAAGACAAATATTTTAAAAGTGTTATAAATGAGAGAGAGAGAGAGAGAGAGAGAGAGAAAAGTCACTCATGCGGTATAGATAGTATTTCGAATGAAAACTAGGGTTTTTGAACGAAATACTTGTACCGCACGAAAAACTAGGGATTTCTGATCGGTTTACATAGTATTTCGGAAAATACCTGGCATTTTGCACGAAAATACCAGTTTCCGATCGAAATTGAACGGAACCTGAAGTTTTCGTACGAAAACCATAGTTTCCGATCGGTATCGGAAATTCTAGTTAAAAACGCTTCTCATAGTTCTAGCCAATGAGAAAAAAGAAGCGGAAACAGCTATTTGATATTCAACGTTCATCCAATCAGAAACTGAAACCGGTATTCAGAATTTAATTAAACCAATCAAAATAGTTTATTCTGTTTATCGCTTAAAATTCTCTCTTTTTCTATTCATCTTTCGTAATTTTCATTTATCATATGTATTTTGATATTAAGTAGTTGACAAACAAAACGAGTGGTGCTTGTGACCCTTTTGGGGTGCGAATGGACATCAGAATTGCAGGTCATGGGTGGATTCAATCTCGTCTGTCTAAGTTCACTGTAACCAGTTAACAGTTGTGAATATCGCCGTTTTAGACTTACCACAACAATGAAGAACAACAATAAAAGGGTTGTTCCTTTGCTTGTTTTTACCATGTATTTGAAAAGACTTTGTCTCATGTGCATTTACTCCATATCCTTTCATTCACCATTTAGTTGAAGAAAATATTTAATTTAAAAATCTCAGGTGAAAAGATTTTTTATCTTTATATGATTTGACGTGTACTCTGTTTATAAGTTCTGTTTGGGAAATATACCTCACAGTAAATAAGGAAGGCATTAACTCACTTTTCAAAAATGACCGAAGCAAATCATTTTTTAATGAAAATTATATGTCATAATAATAATCTTTCAAAGGAGTTAACATATGTTGTGCTCTACAAACTTCATGACTTTTTGCATAAATAAAGTATTTAAAGTAACAGTTTAAGTCTGGTTTAAACTAACTCTTAAAAGTCACCTATTTCTTGCTACAGGCACTAACAAATTTGTAGATAATATTGAAACTGTTGTTGCTATCATTTGTTCCATTAATTTTTTTTCTTGGTTATCATTATTTTTTCACCTAGATCCTATTGATTATTTGCTTTCTATAGCAGGAGATGTTTACTCTACCGGTACACCTGATCTCATCCATGGTTTTTATTGGGTTCGTGTTGTTCATCTGTATGTGTCTTCATTTTTCTTTTCTGTCCCGTTTTCGTGTGTTGTTCTTGTTTCTTAACGTTTCCTATGTTGCCGTGATCCATGGATTCTTCGTTATTTTTGACTGACGGTTCAGTTCCCACTTACTCTAATTTACTTTTTTTTTAGTTTTGGATCTTCCACATATTTTGATTTTATCTCAACAGATTTGTCAAATTCGCCATCTGTAGAAACTAAATTTACAGTAACTTGGATAATCAATTATATCTTACAATATCATTAAATATTGATTATTCTATGTTTGTCCAACAATACGTCAGGTTTATTCAAGATATGTTGACGAAAGCAGTTCGTATATTTGGTAAGCCCTTCGGAACATTGCTCATACAGAATTCGAATGGAGTAATCTGGTCTAAGGGTCGTTGCAACTTTATCACGATAAGCGCTGAATAAGGATTGATGCACATAAATTAACAATTCTAGAGACAATTTTTGCTTAAAACTGCCTAATTTGAAATTCACACATGAAACTTTTAATATATCTCTCATATAAACAAATTAACAAATAAAATCTTACAAGAATGCCTGAATACTAACAAATTTTCAACTTTCATATTCTCAATGTATGATAGATAATATAAAAAGAAAAGCTAGTTACTGCAAGATGTCAATATAGTAAACAAACAAACAAAACAAAACGAATTAATACGTTTCGAAGGTTCAAGGGCGGTTTCGGTAAAATAATATAGTCAGGTTTTTAGTTTCAACCAGTTATGCAATGTTTTCGATGTTTGTGCGATCATTTTGTGAATATGAAGTCCATTTTATAAAATTAAGGTAGTTTTCATAACTTTTTAATCAATTTAAATAAAAATGCCCTTGAATTTCACAAAATTACAGTTTAAAGTTATTTTCAAAGTGCATATTACTTATTTTGTGGACCTTGGGTTTTACAGGATGATCTTGAAGTATCTTTGGATAACAAAAAATCAATGAAATTTTTATTCATAGTAAAAGTGTATACGGGTCCGTTAGCATAAAAGATTCAAACACAATCTTATAATTCAATTAAAAATAAATGTTTTAATTTTACTTATGTTTATCAGTTAAACACGTGTTTAAAAAGCTGAAAGCTGGATTGCAATAAAATCTTGTGACATTTGGAATACAACAGGCAATCAATCAAACTAAATAAAATAAAATTAATAATCTGAAACACACCAAATAATGTATGTATAATCCAAATAATACGAAATACAGCAAATAAAAATATAAAAATAGTATTGATAATAAAAAGTATAAAAAATATCAATTAATCCACAAATAAACAATGAGTGATTTGAAAAAAAACAATATTGCGTACTTTATTTTGGATACAGATGAACAATTCTTGGCCAGACTTTTACAGTGAAATACGGAGATTCACACATACAATAACAGGGAAGCATCAAAGTAAAAATGAATAATGAAAAATTAATATATATAAAAAGCTTTCATCAAAACAAATATTTTAAAAGTAAAAAAAAAATAGAAAAAAGGAAAAGAAAACGATTCGCACAATGAAAAACCCTTGGATAAAGTTAGATAATGAAATTTCAGTCCAGTTTACATTTTGCATTTGAAGAATAAGCATAAAGACATCCACTAAACACTAGGTAGAATTAACGTCTCAAAATGATAATAAAATACACTATGATGTCTGATTATTATGATATAAAATAAGACAGGACCATTCTGCGAAAAGAAAAGTTCAAACCCTTAAGACTTTTTTCATCTTGTTTTCAAAGTTTTAAACTTTTCATTATTCTCACAAATGTATAAACTTAGAACCCTTAGGGCTTTTTCCATTATTTTGAAATAACAGAGGATAATAATGAATGAATGAAAAGCATGTGCATAGAAAATCTACAATATCTCAAATATATAAAGACAATAACCATTACTGAAACAAAACACAAACTCTATTTAAACTTTTCTTAGCATTGTGCAAAGTAGTGACAACTTAGGTCGAAACAATTTGAATGGCAAATACACAAAATGTTAAAAACTTTATATGCTTAAAAAATTCAATTAAGTACACATCTGTGCATCAAAAAGATGCTTATGAGTTCCATAAAATTACTTGTTTTTTTTCAAAACAGTATCTAATTGCAAAATACCCCCTTGATATTAAGGTGTGCCACTCGAAACATTTTTGACTTTGTTTCAGAGTTTCGAACTTCTATGACTTTTTTCCCATTATCATACATTAGAATTTTTCTGATACTGAACTTAAGGAGTTTGTTCTAAATTTGATAAATACATCTGACAAAAAATTACAAAATTCTTTTTATTCCATCATGATGATTTTCAATGCAATGACAAAAGGAAAATCTAGAGCGGTTCAGTCTCACCAAAATGTCAAACGCCTCTAACTCTGAAATTAACACACTGACATAACAATATTTTTTTATTCAAAATTATGTATTGACAATGTTTTCACACACTGAACCATCAATATGAAATTCTTAAAGTGTTTGCCATGAGGAGTGATCGACCGGATTTTCCTTCTTGTTTGAATACAGAGTTTTAAAATATGGACATAAATTTATGAGGTTATAGATTTGAAATCAAATCTAGAACTAGGCAGTAAAATAAAGCTAGATTCATAATAAACTGTTTCTTTTGTTTTAGCTTCAAATGATTTTCGGGTAAAAATATATCACTATATTTTTGTCATGAAGAATATTTTGCTTTACTTATTTTAGATACACAATATATATCTATGTTAAGACTTGTGATGTTATATAGATATAAACTTAAACTACTAGTATTTGATAGTAAATGAATAAGTTTTATTCAAAGTTGGCATGGTTTAAAAAAACAAGTATACAGCGCAAGGCATAGAGAGCTTTTAACCGACCTAAATTGATGATCATAAAATGTTGTCCTGGTTAAGTGGTCATTTTGATATCTAAAATTTTCTTTGTTGGAAAGGGTGAAATATATGCCGTTCGTCATTTCGATCTCTATTTTGTTGATTTGCAACTGAATTGTGAATGAATTGATGTTGAGATAGCAAACCTGTCGCCGATGGATTGCTGTTGTTCTGATGCGGGTACCGTGTCGTCCATGAATTAAATGGAAGTCCTTGAGATGGATGTCTTTCAATTGATCCAGACGGAAACATTGCATGTCTTTCGAACATTGTATTTTCTTGGCGAGAATATCTGGAAGGTCTCTGATGCTGATTTGCTAAAGGCATCCGACTCCGATTTTCCCAATTCAAATCTGTTGTGAAAGGATGTTCTCGTCTCATCGACCCACTATGTATGGATGTTATGTCTGAAATAGCAGATCTGTTAATACTTAATGAGCTTATTTATGCAATTGAAAAGTATCCAAATTAACAGCATTGTTTTGCTTTCTTTCAGTGACAATTTGTATAACTATTTAAAATAAACAAGTGTGCCAAGTTTTACGATTGCTCGTCTTGAATCTTTCAAACAATGACAGTAGAATACCGAAGGAACAAAGAGTGGTATTTACAAAAAGTCCAAATACAAGGGAAAACCAAAACACAGAAAACAATGACGTTAGACAGCTACAAAGCACAGAAATAAATAACACAACATTCAAAACCAAGGCACTCACAGTATGAGAAACTAAGAGTGACATCAAGTGCCACAGAATGGTAAGCATGTCCTGCTCTGTCAACAGCGCCCGTCACACCGCAAGTGAGCCAATCTAGGAAAATGTCAACATCGGTATAGGAAAATCCGGGAAGACGTGAATTCAGCTGAAAATGTCCGCTTTCATTTGGGACACTTACACGTCATATCTTTCAATGATGTTATGGTGAACAAATCCCTGACTAAGCAGTTTTTGGGACAGTGCCTTTGCTCTGTTAAAAAAATCACTGTATAAACTACATGCTCGACAGTAACGAATCAACTGTGAAATGAACACTCCATTGGCTGGAGAGGTAGGTATGTTGCTGCTAAGAAAAGAAAAATTCAAAATTTGGAAGTTAAAATCATCACGCTTGTCATAAAGCTTAGGTTTCAAATGTCCATCTCCGTCAATATACAACAAAAGATCCAGGTACGAAGCTGAAGTAGGAGTATCAGTTTTTTCTTTAATTTCAAGCTCATTAGGATAGATCTGATGTAAATATTCCTTAAATTTTGGATAATTAAGAGAAACCACGTAAAAGAAAACTATGTAGCGAAGCTGCAATTTAAGGACTTGGCTAAATGTTTTTGTTTTCTTTGTGAAAGCCCTTGTAAAACTTGGCCTCATACGAGTAAAGGAATAGGTCAGCTAGGGGTGGCGCACAGTTAGTTCCCATAGGAATCCCCATTGTCTGTTGGAAAACACGACCTCCGAAATCGACAAAAATATTGTCGATCAAAAATTCTAACATTTTGATCACGTCAGTCTCAGTGTACTTGTTATTTGAATCAGTGTGGTTCTTAACAAAACATGTTCTGATTTGCCCTACTACTAAAAAGGTGTATTAGTCCATCAGTAGGACCCCGAAAAAAAATATTTTTGCTGGATACCCATGTGGACCGATATTTTTTGCCCGAAATAGTAGGTCAATGTATGAACTTACCTTTTTTAAATGTTGTACTCTGAAAAAATATGCGGAAAATAGTACAACAGGGGCCAGTTTAGGGGTACCCGAAAATAGCCAGACAACCAAGGACAAATCTAAACTAATCCTTACGGACATCATGCAGTTGCAAATGTATTTGAATCTACTTATACTTTATGTGCATAAGCCTAATATTGAATTAAGGGAGATAACTCGTTCTATTTACAAAAAAAAAATCAATGTTGATTGGAATGATTGGACCCGTGTAAAGTTACTGGAGACAAGTATAGGCCTTCAATATGTTGTAACTGACTTTTAGTATATCAATTTAATTTTGACTATAAAGTTTCCATGTTACATTTAAAGGGATATCAGAGGAGGGGAGGTGTCGGATATACTGATCATCAAAAGAAACGCACTACTAATGTGTTTTTCTATGTACCCCAAAATCTGAAAGCAAGTATCTCTTTTTATCTCTTCAAATACTTGTCAGAATATGTGAATTCTTTTACACGCTGATGTTTCTGTAACCATTTAAACAACATTCTGAAAAATGGAAGATTTTTGAATTCTCAATTTCACATGTTTTCTCAAAAAATAACTTTTTCACCGAAAAAAAAGCAAAATACTTATACCATTGAAAATCTATCCCTTGTTGCTCCTTACCCTGAGACAAGAACAAGAATAACTGTTTTTGGCAAACGTATTATCGTGCTTTCACCTGTTCTCGACAGTAACCAGTTCTCGATAGTTGTTTGCCTTTCAGTTTTGACATATAAAACGAATTCGAACGTGTCGTTTGTTCGTCGGAAATTTTCAAAAAGAACATCACTTCGTTCTGTGACAGAAAGAACACGCCCATAATACACAGCAAGATGTTATTATTGTCATGAATAAAATTTGCAGTTTTTGCCATGCTTTTTACGATTTCCAGTTTTCCAGATTTCCAGTTTTCCAGACGGGTTTTATATAATTTTTTTTTTACAGATATAAACAAATTTCGCTTGTTCCTGAAGGTAATGGACCTGCAATTCAATCCCGAAAGTGAATTTATACTGATGAAGCCTTTGCAGAAAAAATATATGGAATGCCGTTACAGTCGTTTCTTATCAATTTCTATTCAATAAGGGAGGATTTCAATTTTGGAATTTATGTTGTTTGCCGGTTGTAATAGCCAACAATGATGCGTAATTTTGCATATATAAATCATCAAATGATGACAATAGATAAGGAAAGGACAAAAATTCCGAAAATAATTCATAAATTAATAAATGGATAATAAAAAATAAATACAACAAAACAAAAAATAAATAAATGAAATAAAAAGACGCAAAAAATATTTAAAAATTTACAAGTAATAATTGAAAGCATAAAAATATCACTGTGCCGGAATTGATTATTCATTGTTAGAAAATTATAGTGTTATTTAACGTCATGCTATTTTATTGGTAAATTTGACCTCCATACATACCTATCGAGAACTGGTGACGTAAAACACGTAATGTCAAAAACTTGGTAGTTGGGAAATGTTCTAATTCTGTACAAATACTGGATGCTATCCCGTCATTTTTGACAAGTGTAATGGGCAACATCTAACAAACAAAAAGGGAAATAAATATCTTTAATTAACTGAACCAAAAAGTTTAACACCATAATACCATAAGCTATGGAGAATCGGCAACACCAGGATATAATAAAATTTACAACTGGGTCGTTTTCTGTGACTTTTGTCTCCATTCACTTTTCTAACAAATTGTTGTTGCTTCATTGTCAAATTTGTTTTTACGAAAATAGGATTGTTTGTTCTCGACCTTTGGAATTTTATATAAGTAAACGAGAAATTGATAAAGTTTTCATGTTTGAATATTTCAGAGGCTGGACGACATAGAACAGGTGGTGTGTTTCTTCTGATGCTCAGTATATTTGACTACAGGCCTTATGACTGTATGCCCTGGTAGTTCTCCTCTTTGTTGCTGCTGCCTATCATTTTCTATGATTTTTTAAACCTTAATTGCTTTGATAAGTGTTTTTCTAAAGCTGAGAGTGCCTGCAACAATCTATGACCAAAATTTCATCACATAATGCTGCATGATGATTACCAACCACTTTCACTGGGGGTTGGCCGATGCCCGTAACTGCAGTTACGGTCAGCCCAACATGGCGGAAGAGAATTCGGTTGAAAATCTATTCATGAATTTACTAATATAATGCAGTCTCAAATGTGATTTCAACTATTTTCAATCAGTAACATGTACAGTTATCATAGATATGTACAAAACATATCCATTATGTTTAATTCGCATTTCTAAAATCTCGTATGATGAGGGTAACTGATGATTTCAAATAAATACGGCTGCCCGTAACTGAAAAATAGGATGCCCGTAACTGAAAGACAAAGTTTACCTTGCTACGTGGACAGTATGAAAGTGTTTAATCATACATTAAACTGCACAAAAATCAGATAACGAGGTCTTCTGCCACAGGAGAAATAACACAAAGTAAAATACTTAAGTACGCACAACGAATTTTGCAGCAGCTTAAATCGCTGTAGATATTTTGTTTTAAATAAGACCCTAATAAAACATATATGCATCATTTTCTAGTTTTTTGCCGCTACTCTTGGTATATTTACCGAAATAATCAAAGTTCAAATAAAAATATTTTCCATAGACTTTAATGTTAATTTCACTCAAATTTTTAAAGAAATTCGATGTGGGAGTGATTGATAAATGATTTACACAAACCAACCAACCAATGAAAAGACACAAAATCCATTGTCGATGGATTACTTATTTTGTTTGTTGTTTATTCAGATGGCTAATGAACAAACAGAATTTTGTTTTGTTTAGTGATTTGTATAAAAATGTGTAGGTAAGCAATGAAGGGATATGGAGTAAATGCACATGAGACAAAATCTCTATAAATACATGGTAAAAAGCAATGGAACAACGCTTTTATTGTTGTTCTTCATCTTGCAGTCACCATGAGGCCTTCAACAATGAGATTTGCCCATACCTCATAGTAAGTTCAAGACGGCCCCTAGTACCGGTTTGAGCGGAATTCATTCAGGTACATTTGAGAATTAAATTTGCAGAACCAATATTCAGTTACCATTTACTTTTATTAACAAAATTTGTTTACATGTAAAAAGTTTTTGTTGACACTTTGTCAAGTAATTACATAATTATTTTTTTGCTTGGCAATCGAGATTAACTCCCGACCCACGTGTTTTGGGGGCGAAGGATATTTCAGCGAAAATGATTTTGATCGTGAAGGACATTTTAGCGAGAGAAATGTGTACGTTTTAGCGAATTAAAATTAAGTTACCTGTAAAATATTGATGGACAAATTAGCGAATCATAATTCAATATACTAGTAATACACTGAAATTAACAAGTGTGGATCGTATTGCAAGGCAATACAGAAGTCCCCTACCGGTGGAATAATTCTTTGTTATACCAGCAAAAATAGTTAAAGAAGAAAAATTTTCGGAGCCCAAGGCCCATAACTCCGTCCAAAATCAATGGGCCGTAACCAAACTCGAACTTGATCTGTAACTCATAGTGGTAGACTCACATAGCAAATATGAGCTTCATATCTGGAACGGTTTAGAAAAGTCCGAAAAAACTATATTTTACCAAAATTTTTTAAGTCAAAGGGCCATAACTCCGTCCAAAATCAATGGACCGGAACCAAACTCGAACTTGATCTGTAACTCATAGTGGTAGACTCACATAATAAATATTAGCTTCATTTCTGGAACGGTTTAGAAAAAAAGTCCGGAAAACCTATATTTTACTAAAATTTTCTAAGTCAAAGGGCCATAACTCCATTCAAAATCAATGAACCGGAACCAAACTCGAACTTGATCTGTAACTCATATTGGTAGACTTACATATTAAATATTAGCTTCATATCTGGAACGGTTTAGGAAAAAAGTCCGGAAAACCTAGATTTTACCAAAATTTTCATAACTCCGTCCAAAATCAATGGACCGAAACCAAACTCGAACTTCATCTGTAACTCATAGTGGTAGACTCACATAACAAATATTAGCTTCATATCTGGAACGGTTTAGGAAAAAAGTCCGGAAAACTTTTATTTTACCAAAATTGTCTAGGTTAAAGGGCCATAACTCCGTCCACAATCAATGAACGGGAACCGAACTCGAACTTGGTCTGTAACTCATGATGGTAGACTTACATACCATCTTTTATAGTATAGGGAAAAAGTCCGGAAAACTGAGTGTGACGGACTGACGAAGTGCAAACCTAAAGTCCTCTTCGGCGAAGCCGGTAGGGGACTAATAAATAATTGTGATCTTGATTATATAAAAAATACACATGTATTGAAAAATAAATGTATCATATACAGAGGCTGGAAAGAGTTTTGTAGACGATTAAATGCTTGGTTCTCTAAACAGAGCTATTGGAATTCACAACGAGCTTGTTTCAAAAGTACCCAAATAGGGAAAGCCCGAGGGATCGTTTTCAGAGGTTTTGTTTTCAAGTACCCGGTAAAAACTGAGGTATAACGCCTTACTGTCTAACATTTGTTGTGCTGATATTGTACTTTGGATTTTTTCCAAAATTTTATTAATCTGTTGAACTAGTGATTCATTTTAAAATGGTTATCATTTAAATAAACGTATTAAAAATTATCCGGATAAAAATCTTTCTTCCACCTCCGCAGCAGGGAGCAACATGCAAAGCACAGAGATCGGAGAATGGAGGAGGCATTGACAATATATCTGTCTCTAAAATGTCCATCTATTTTTTCCAATTTCGCTAAAATGTCCTTTCAAAGTTTCGCTAAAATGTACACATTTTTGTCGCTAAAACGTCCACGTTTTTTCTCTAAAATGTCCACCCATTTCGCTAAAATGTCCATCGACGGTGTTTTGGCTAATCAATTGACCCCAGGGCATTACAACAATAAATACAGGTATTCAGTTAACCAGGTATACTCCCTCTGTTTTCGACTCAAGTTTTCTGTTAAAATAACATAGAAGGGTAATGGAAAACAATATTGAGAAACTTACAATTACATATCCCAGTTACGGGTATCTCAAAAGAACAACCAGTTGCAAGTTACGGGCATCACATTTTACAGTTACGGGCATCATCGTATCGGTAATTTTTGTATCTTGATTTAAGAAGCCAAATGACAGTGATGCCTTGTTCCAATCGATGTAGTCGTTGCCAATAATACTAACGGACACTAGAAATGCTTTTTAGCTATAATTTATGAATAGCATTGGAAATAAAAGCATTTATTGAAAACACCAAAATCACCATACGGCATGTTGGGCTTCCCGTAACTGCAGTTACGGGCATCGGCCAACCGCCAGTGCACTTTGGCATTATTGCTGTGATGGTCATTATGCCATTTTCACCACAAGCTCCCAATTACAGATAATACGTTATCAATCTTATATTGTCCCTGTCCCGATGGAGCAGATTTTTTTAAAAGTAAATCAAAGCTCTGTAGTTATGCCAAAGTTTCTGCTATTTTCTTGCTTGTTTTATTTATCTAAATATTTTCTTTGATTGGAGTGTAGGTTAATTTACAAAACAGCTATACATCTGAATTGTAAACGAATAAGAAGATATGCTGACAACTGGCATTAGTATCACCAACGCACTGAAAAATTATTCAAATTCAGGATAGAAACTGCAAAAATATATTACATATACAGGGACAAATATCCTGAAATTAAGTTTCTGCAGTATTGTAGAAATTTAGCACCACTATTAAACTATAGGCTTCTATGTAATTAAAACAAAGGAGTTTTCGATTCTAATCAGTTAGGAAGCTCGAGCAGACTAGTTTTTTAATAAAATAATTTACACTGTTAAAATAATAATAATGAATTTAAAAACAAATTAAATAGATATATTGATTAAATAAGCGTGTCTGTTTATTTATGAGTTTTCGAGGAAATGTATACAAGTCATGTGCAGATATGGATGTGCCGATTCTTGTTATCCAGAGAAAGACAACAGACAAAACTCCACTTAAATCTTACATCACTACAGATAATGGGGTTGCAATTAAAAGCAATCATAATGCATTTTTGAGAAACAAATGTTCAAGCTATCATATCCAATTTCAGAAAAGGATTGGTGGTACACATTAATATCTGCGTGTTCGTTTCACAAACTTAATATTTTGTTGTTGAGAGTAGCAATAACTAAATCAAAATATGTAATAAATTTAAATATCTACTTTATGGTCATTTGCATTGATAGCAAAAATGACATAAGTACATATTGAAAAGTTAAAACCAAAGAGGTTTCATGTTAATCACACGTTTTACAATTTATGAGAAACTGTAACAAAAGCNAAAAAAAAAAAAAAAAAAAAAAAAAAAAAAAATGGAACCGACCGCATTAAAAATACACTACTATGAATTGACACAATTAAATGTTCTGAAGAACAAAGTTATATTAGCAGCACTGACATACCAAAGATTGCAAATCAAACGCACCTTTTCTGAAGAGTAATCAATCCAACTCTTTGATAGACTAAAAGACATTTTAGTTTGACTTTTATATAACTTATGACATTGTTATGCAAGGTATATTTCAATTAATAATTGAAAGTGTGCAATAAAATACAAAATATGACAATGTAATAGGCTAAGCATGCTATTTATAGACACTAATTTCTAATTGTGATACATATCCGATACAACTCTGTGATTTAGCATTAAAATTTTGGTCAGTCGTATTTTTGGGGGAGTTCCTAATAAATATTCCATTATTGTAACATGTTTTTGAAGATGTAACGACTTAAGAAGTTAGTTTATGTGTCTAAGTTGCAGAATTCCAGTGATTAGAACAATTCAATATAATTTAAACAAAAAAAATATTATGCCAAAAATATAGTATAGTATGCCGTCCAAAAGGGTAGGTCTAAACATCGGAAGTTTAAACAATTTTTCGCGCTGTTATTTTCAGTACAACAAACGGAAATTATTAATTCAAATATAGACGAATTATTTTATGCGAATAAAATGCGGTCTACAGGGGTGTCACACAAACTTTGTTATTAGAGGGCTTTTCAGCTTCAGCCAGCTGATGGACTATATCTGTGTTTTCCATTTTTAGTGCAGAAACATTGATGTATAAAATCTGCAATTACTGTTTTCAGTTTATTGTGTGGCAGGTTGGTATAAAGAGTAGAAAAATCAAAAGTTTAAATGTTATGGCAATGAGTAAGACTGGTTGCCGTTAACTGTTCAAAAGTGTAAGTGATTGAGACAAGGAGTGTCATTTGGGAACATCTGTTACTAGCTAATGCAGTTTGTTATCTTCGCAGTTTGAAGTGAACCGATCAAGAGGTTAATCAGTTAGAATGCGACATATGAACAATGCCTTATGGTTGATGAATAAGGTCTAATTACGCCGCAAAAACAGAAAAAATAGTGTAATAGGACAAGGATGCCCTAGCAAGATAATGTATTCAGACATTGCGTAAAAATATGCTGAAACTGAAAAATCAACATTCTTTACGTAACAGGTGATATCGACAAGATACACTGCTTGCATCCGTTTAATTAGCTTTGAGATCTAGTGACCTATTTTATTTTATACTTATACCGGCCTCTCACTGATACTGCCGATGTTTACTGAATTATATGATGATTGTTGACCAAACCCTTCGGGAAGTTTTGAGTTTGATTTTTCTTCCGTTTACAAGCTGACTAGGCTCCTTGAGCAAGGCGTCAGTTAAGCGGCGAGTACCATCTTTCAAAATTACGTATTGTCATTTTCTCTCCTTTCAAGATTGTTGTTATGGAGTTAGTAGTCTACCTGTATTGAGTTTTATTCGTATCTTTATTATCCTATCGACTAACGGGACAGATAAAGGGGAGGTTTGGAGTAGTTAACTATGGCAAAAAGCCGTAGGTTTTCAAAAAACGTTTTTT
>MJUU01059527.1:27187-42970 GCA_002080025.1 Modiolus philippinarum | reverse complement strand
AATGTCTTGCTCATGTAAAAAAAACAGAAAAATGAAACCTCATTAAATGGTCATTTTCCTCTCCCCAGGTGATTCACACTTCATTTGTATAAAAACTGACCACTTCTATACAAGTTGTACATGGGTGATGTCCATTGGACTGTAGACTTGCCACAAGTCCCTCTGTAATAATTTGCCCCTTTAATTTTTTTTTTGCTATGAAAATGTACAGTATACTATCCACACTTGTTTATACTGTACATTTTCATAGCAAAAAAAAAATTAAAGGGGCAAATTATTACAGAGGGACTTGTGGCAAGTCTAATTGGACTGGTACTTTAATTTAACTCTGTCACATAAGCTCCACCTTTCCTACTGTTGTTGACTTAAGCCTGGTGAGACAGGGCTTTATGTTTTGTTACAGCTACAAAATTGATGAGTAATTTTTATATGGAGTATATCTCCAGGACTAGAATGGAGTCAATAAAATGTTCAACAAACATTTCCTGTCTAAATGCATTCTGTTGGATTAAGTATCATCAAAATCAAAGTTTGTTTAGCTCTTCAATGGAGATCCCCCATTAGGCACTAAAAAGTGTAATTTGCATTCCAAAATGAGCTACCCAGTCTGGGGTGTGCATACAATTGTTTTTTATTTGCATTTTGAAACGAGGGAAAATTACAAGTTAACAGTTTATGGAAAAAATATTGCTTGGCCTTAAACCAAATTTAATTCAGTGCATTCTGATGCACATATATAAAGCAGCTATACCTGAGCTACATGATAAAATTTATTGAGAGAACAATGAACCACCACTAGGTTTGTTTTCTTTCTTTTTTTTTTCTAAATCAAATACCACATTTAAAATTAAACAATACAAGCGTACATAAATAATATCTACGCATTTTCCTGTTTTTGATCTTTTATCATATTAATAAACTGCCATTTTCTGCAAAATCTTTTTATTTCAAAGAAAAATGAATGGACTGATGAAGTACATTTAATTTTAACAAATAAAAAAACTTGGAGAATTTTAATTAATTTCAATCTACAAAGAAAAAAATTAATTTGGTTGACAAATCAAAGCTCTTGTAATAAATGCAGATTTGAGGGGGCAAAAGACTAAATTATTTAAGAAGTTTCCTACAGAAATATCTAAAATGTATGCATTTTCTGATAATTTTTATACAAAAAACATTCAAAATATTTTTTATTTACAGTCAATAATGTGATTTTTAAATTGAATGCAAAACTTCTCAATAAATAAAAAAAAATAAAATGTTTTATCTTTAAAAATTTTTTACTTCATTTCTTCCCTTCAATGAACAGCAAAAATAATCAGTATGCTTAAACCAACAATCAGCTGATCACAACAGGTAAGTAATAGGATTACAGGTGTAACTGGACCTAATTACTTTGATCTGCTGAGGAAATATACAAATATTGACATGAAATCAAACATTGATCCCCGGTTTACACAGATTCTATATGTTAGTCAATTACCTCCCTTATGATCATCCAGATTATCTTATTATCTCCCCTGATAAGTGCTAATCACAATGCTTTAATGTGCTAAATTTTAATTTTAGGTGATAAAAGTTGGGATTTAGAAGTTTTTATACAGTAATAGAATGTTTTAAACATCAAAGTATTTGAAAGTTAAAACTGTGAAGTATTTAATATGGCAAAACAATAACAATTCACTTTGAAAACCATTTTGTGATTTTCTTCACCATGTAATCCCTTCTTAGAATACAAATATTCTACAAAGACTTATTGATATATTTGATTCCAGTTCTTTTTCTTTCATTTTCTGCCTTTTGGCTATGATATTTAGTTACCAATGAAATTTCACTCCCACTTACTCATTTGAATCAATTTGAATAATGTTAGCAAAAGTGCTATTCACATTTGGCCTACTTATAGCTTTCAAATGTTATGAGATATACAAAGTGTGGCCACATACTTTGAAAGCATATTAAGAACAATCCAAAGAAAGAAACCAAAAAGTGAAATCTGATGCACAATAAGATATTTAGGAAGACTTTGCATCACAGAAATAGTACAAACAGCACATTGTGCATAGCTGATACAGTTCAGACCTTCCATGTTCTAAAATTGGTGTGATTAGGCCATAACTACACATATAAGCACATTTCTTTCTCAATTCAGATAACTGTTCTATTCAGGTACAATAAAAATTCTTGTTGTTCAAGTTTATGCTTTCTACCCACCCTCTCTACCTTTTTGCATGAGGGGAACTATAAGCCTGCTACTGTCCTTATAGCTAAGAAATAATTGCACATCATTATATCTAAACCCATCAAGTACTCTAAGAAAGCAAAAATAAAGGCTTATCTGCTGTTCAACCCTGTATAACTTATTCAAAACAAGCTTTACAATTCACAAGAGATGTGAAAAAGTCTATACTCTGATGAAAGTAAATACACCTACATAACACTCATCAAATATTATTGGAAAAATATATGGTGACATAACAGACTAGGACTTTGAAATTCTAAGTCACTTGAAATGTATTGCGTCTTTGGGTAGACACTTATAAAATTATCATACTTAATTACATAACAAAATTTAAAGGCCTTTTGTTGCATTTGTATGACTACAGATTATCTTATTATAATTTTATTGGTTTGAATTCACAGTAAAATGTAGTACTACCAAACATTCCCATTATGTAGTTTGCCAACAAGTGGAACCTATAGATTTTCCATTTTTTGTAAATGTAAAGAGAGAAACTAACCTGACATGGATAACATGCATAATTTTTCAATTTGAAATAAACTCCTCTTTGTCTGTGCGAATCACTTCCCTTAACTTTTCCCCATCTTTAGTATAAACAGAATAATTCAGTACAATTCTATATATTTACTACCATCATAACAATACCTTTAAACATTCTGGTTCATTTATAGTATCTAAAATCAAATAGTTGTACTTCGATACCAATCACGGCTATTAAAATGAGATAAGATTTTAATGAAGATATCATGAAGACAGATTTAAAATTTGAAGTTTTAGTCAGTACAGGTGTTGTAAAATGTCACCTGCGAAGTTCCTTGTGGTCAGTCTCATAATGTTTTAGTCCTAGCTGATCAAGTTATAGAAATGACCATTGTGTAAGGAGACCCCCATCATTTTTTAAGTAGATGAAAACAGATTTTCTTATCAATAGCCTGGATTGAAATTTCCTTTTCGAAACAAACTTGTGACTCAATACATCGTCCTGCTTAAAGAATCCAATTCAGGAAATTTTTCTTTCTGAGAGGAAGCCTTTCAAAGAAATGTAAGAGCTTTTGAAAAAGATTACAATTTAAACAAGTCCTGATGTTCTTACTTATCGTTTTTAATCGACTTAAACCACGTTTCCTAACAAAGACTTCTCATATACATGACATGTTCAATTGATATGCAATAAATAGCTTTAAAAAGATCAGTTCTTAATAAAACTTTCACTAGGATGTATTTAAAAACAGACAATTTAATTGAAAGACATGATAACAATGATTCAATGCAGTCTACCTTCTTAAATAACAGGATCGGTTTTCTCTCAATAGGTATTGTATATCGGGTAGAATTTCTAAAGAAACACCAGAACAGACTTGTTGACGACTTTATACACTTCCTTTGCACTAAATTATGCAAATCCTTAATATGAATATATTTACAATTCAGCGTAATCAATTTCAGAAATATCGATAATTGCAACTGATTTGAATACTAATCAATGATCAAAATTTTAAAATAAAATTTAAGAAATTAAATCATCTATAATCTTGTAATAAGGCCATACAAAATTAATTAATTGGTTCTCAGGCAATTTTTCATTTAAAATGATGAGGGAGGGAGGTGATTTTTTTTATCTTTTTATTTGCCAAAATATAGATGAGGCAGCTTTTTACATTGAAAAAACCACCAAAAATGTAGTGAGGGAGGTGATTTTTTGTTTTTATTTTATTGAAATGGCAAAAAATAGGGTCAATGAGGGTTTTTTTCAAGCCTAAAACTAGATGAGGGAGGGCCTGTGAACCAATAAATTATTTTTTTATGGCCTAATGGAAATTCTTGTCCAAACAACAGAAATCTATATAACCTTACCTAAGAATTTAGCCTAAATTATCCACCTTTTTGAAATCCGGTATATTAGAAATTCTATCCTCACATCTCACATATATCAAATGTTCCATTAATAATCCTAGCTTCCTCTTATATACAGTAATGATATAATATTGAAGAAAACATTTACTTCCAAATAAAACAAAAAACACGAAGGTCTTCAGGTCATACAAACTCTCTTTGATTTAAAAACACAATAAAAGGCCAAGTATTAATCATCTACCCTTGTTTCCTTCACCTAATTTGTCCCCGCTGTCACCCATTGTGTTTCTAAATCACCTTTGTTTAATAGCGGAGTGAGTAAAATGTTGTTTAAGATCGGTATCTGAAATCAGATAGATTCAGATCAGTGGTCAAATGGTCCCCTCGTTTCATCAACAAAATAATTGTTTTTATTTCTAAATGTATGGAAATGAACATGTTATTTTTGTGTTATTCTTTCAAACAGTCCACCCTTTCATTATAGTAAGAGTTCATTCATTCATATTTAAGGTCGAATAGTTTGTGACCCTAACGGATGTGATTCATCCATATTTGGATATTTTTTTTACAATATTTTATATATTCTTAATTTCTTAATGCCTTTACACCTTAAACCACCAAATACCTACTACAAACCACAAACTAATTGTTAATCAAAGACAGATAATTTAGCAATTAATTTTATTATAATATTTGACATTTAAAACTGATTTATTGGTAATAAATTGTCATGATCTTTAATACTAAATTTCAGCAAAAAGTACATAAAAAATTTGCTTGTCACTTTGTTCATCCTATTTCAATTTTTTGGGTAATGAGTACTTCTTTTTTCACTACTTTTGAATGATGGCTTTCCATATCATTTGATTTTAATGCTGCTGATGAGAGTTTACTCCTTGAAACACGTGTACTGCATAACTAAATTTACCGTTTATTATGCAACTTGGGTATTTATTGTATTTTGAAGTATACTCAATAGCCAAAATTCTACTACTAGAATCTGGCGGAAAATTATTATCAACAAAATTAATTTTCTTAAATACAATGATGTTGAAATGGCCATAAACAATATAGAATTTTTATCAAACACACAATCTGATGGCATTTTCATTGTCTCAAGCGTCAAGGCATTGTACCTCGACATGATAAAATCTTCCAATATACCCATACATTTGTACTATTTGCACACCTTTGTTTTCACCTGTCAAAAGAATGCATGACTGTTTGATTAGGTTGTAAAGGTTTGTGAACCAACTAACTGTGCCTTTTATAATGTTAAAGTTATCCGAGAGGGCTATCTTTACAATTTAAAGAGCTTGATGTGTGAGTTGAGAGGTGTTTCATCTATAAAGAATTTACATTTTATGTTCAAAATCATACTTTTAAATTCTACTTTCCAAACATTTCTATATTTTAATTTTGTCAACAAAAATTTTCAAGGGTTCCAAAATACCGATAAATTATGCCATATAAAGTTACTAATGCATTATAAATTGCTGTGATGCAAAGAGTTTTCTTTGAAACTACAATGTTACAGAAATATTCCATAGTTTAACACCAACATTATGATGGCCACGCTTTATACCAAGCTTTGTAATGGTCCCTCCTTGCCAATTGATGTTTTGTATTTTTTTGTCGTATTCCTCCTTTAACACCATTTTATACAAAATATTGAGAGATAATTCAAAATTAATATATGTTTGATATACCAATATACTTTTAGGGTTCCATAGATAAAAATGTTAAATTGTCATTACTTTCCATCATAATATTTTTATAGCTTTGTGTAGACGAATCTTTATCTTATTTAATATGGACAATGTCCGAAATGCATTTTGATCAGAGACAACAGGATTAAGTTAAACATTTAGTTTTTCAAAAATACAAAAAAAAAATCAATTTTTTTTTTACAACAGGGTAAAGTGCACATTAAAAAAAAACTGTAAGGGGTAAAGCTGGACAAAACATGTACTCTTTTTGTCGCCAAGACTGTCGTCATTGGAATATATTTCTATATAATTTTGTATTTGATTTCAAGGTTACGTCATGTCCTCCCCTTTCTTAGGTTATCTTGTCACATCATATGATATCAATGTCAATTTTGAAGAAAAGCAAAATTAAATTTCTTAATCAAATTCATTAGCATGTCATGGAATGGCAGATGAAATTGACAAAAACTGTAGAAAATCCACAAATAATTCAATTATTGAACAGAAACAAACATCTGGCTGACATTACGACATTACAGCGGTGTTCTATTGTTATACAAATCTAGAGACTGAGATTGGAGTTTTGTAATATTCTGAAGGTTAATATGGAAATATCTTCTTTCAAGATTTTTCAAACTTCAAAAAATATCTGTTTCAATAATTTTCAAACAAAGAAAGTTTTCAAGTATCATATAGTTGAAAAAAATGAAACAATACAAATTTCTCTTTGAAAGCAGGTCTTCTCATTACCAGTTTATGCTAATTTTTCAATTTCTTATAGGATTTCTGGACTGTTTCTCCAACTAATGCCTTTTAAATCTCTGTGGTCTTTCTTTGCCATATCTCATATGATCAGATTGAAATCATTCTGCAAATTTGCTTTAAAAACCTGCAAAAGCTATAAATTTCTTAATATCCCAGCTTTCAAGTTAGGATAAGACTAAATACCACTTAGCATAAATTAATGAAACTTTGGAGTAATGCATGTGGGTGTTGATAGAACTAAATGCATCAGGTTTACATTGTTTTACTACTGTGACAATATGGATTTAAATCTCTGCTTCTTTTGTTGTCAAGGAAGCTAGCAATGGACACAAAAGAAATTTCCATCCCTTGATTCCCATAAAATATTTTATATTCGTTTTATTTCTCCCAATTACAATGACCAGAAATCAGAATTTCTCTTATTAAAAGCAGGTTTATCTCTTCCGTGGCAATATGGTGTGTTTTTAATCCTAACATTTATGATCAATAAAAATCCCCAGTATCTATAGTTCTGCACTTTTTCACTAGGTCCATTAAAGCCAGAGCTATGGGGTACCAGTACATTTCTGAGCTAATAAAAACTCATGAAAATCAGAGAATAACAATTAAACTGTCAGGGTATATAAAAGACAAATTTACCAGTTGGTGTGTCTGATAACCCAAGAGCAAAGAGATAAAGATTACAGGAAAAAATTAAAATCTAAGTCTCCTATATAGTTAATATGTCTGTATTATAAACAGTCAATATTAAATTTTTGTGACTTTTATATCTAAGCATGGGGAAAAATACTGACCACCAACTGACTACAAATTTGGATTTCCAGTCGATCTGGCTAGATATATTCATACATATTTAACTGGTCACATACTGTATTTGATTTCAAAAGTGGCAGTACTAATACTCAAAACACTGCAACCATCCGAAAGACATTTCATAGACATTTGACATTCAAATGGTACTTGTTCAATCAGTATTTGGAAATATTGTTATTTAACATGAACATAAACATGAAGTACAACAAAAGCAACCACACAATTTTTTGCTTTAAGATTCCTGTTCCTTTTCGTATCATGTACTTTTCTTCTACCGGCACATCCCATGGTTACAGTGTTACATCAGATGTCCTTTGTTTCTGTGTGTCAACAGTACAACCAAAATGAATACAGCAATTAATTTTAATCCAAATCAGAAGCACTAAGAAAATATTTCTTATGTTTCCATACTGTTTCTACTTTTCCTGGTCTAAATTAATCTACAAATTACTTAAGCATCTATAAATACATACCTGCTTATTTCTGCTGCTTTATGGTGAAAATCCAAGATTCATTGTTTCCAACTCCTACAAAGTGAAAGTTGTTCAGACCTGTAAAAGATTTATGCACTTGATTAATTCACAATAAAACAACTGACAAATATTTCATGGCTAATAAGTTTTAAAAATTGCATTGTCTTCTGATGAATTCAAGACAATGGAAAACTTTCATTGCCTACATAAAGGGCAGTCAAGTCAAACGTTTTGGTGACTGATTGAATATAATGACCATACCTTTTTATCATTGAAAACTGAACAGGAATATGAAATTCAAAACTTTTTATTGATAAGTTTTGGAGGGTTTTTCTGAGTCTCAGTGTTTACAAGCTGAAGGCTTCCTTTCTTAATTTTAGATCTGATATAATCAAGTTTGTTTTTATTCCGATATGAAATGAAATCACCACTGATTTGTATACGCAAAAAATAAATAAATAAAATTTCAGAACTAAAAAAGAAATGAAATTATAAAAATTTTTCTGACCATCTTTTAATTTCATTGCAATCCTACATGGAAGAGAATTAAAATTTCAATAACCATAAGAAAATATTTTTTCAACATGCATTTGAATCAAAACATCCAAGATTATTCACCCAGAGATATTAAATCGTATTTGACTTCATCTTCTCATAAATTGTGGTAACAACAGAATAATGGAAAAAAAAAAATATCCATGATACACCATTATATCAGATAAATATTTTAAGAACCAAACTGAGTATGCCATAACCAGTATTTAATATTGAATGTATGGAAATTAAGTATTTTTCTCCATGAGGATTATTACATCATAAAAGTTTTATTTCAGATTGTCTTCATTTATTAATTTCCTCACCACTGAAAAAAATCCTGATCTATAGATTTGTATTGTATCTAATTTCAAATCATTGGTTTAATTTTGATTATAATACCTTGGTAATAAAGAACTGAGCACCTGCGATACAAACAATTTTTTGATTGAAAATATATCGAGCTATATAAAAGACATGAAAGAGGAAATTTTTATGCCTAGCTTGTGATAAATGCAGTCTTTTGATTGGTTGGATGCCTGTTGATACAAAATCCATATCACTGTCTTGTTAAGAAAGTTGCTAGTGCCTGAGTACCAAATGATTCCACATATTCTATGCTGGTATTAAAAAATATCTGTAGCAAAACCATAATAATCTAAAGAAATGACTTAACCCTAATGAAATCCCCTAAAAACAGCAAAGTTCGAGGTTTATAGTGGCCTAAGGTACTATCCTTGACAGAGAAAGTGGGGTATTTTCTGCATATACAAATGTATCATACTAGTTTTAATGTGCAACACAGTCATGATGTTAAAATTTCGTATAGATTCACATACATTTAGACCCTGTTTACACTTGCAGATCTAGATCAATATAAAGGGAGATCCAATCAAATTAGATCGATCTTAAGCAAGTGTAAACAGTTAAGATTGTTTCGGGATAGTTCTAAAGTAGTCCACATTGCAACATGGTCTAAATTAGAGCGATCTAAACTGAATAAATCTAGCAATAAGTGTAAACACAAAGCTTGATCATGAATCGATCTTATAAATATTTAAAAATATATTGTTTTTGCAGGCTTAGTGTAAATGCATCTTTTTATTTTAGATTGATCACTATTGATTTAGGGAAAACAATGTAAACGCAAATAGATTTAAAATAGATCAATTTACTTTAGATCGATCTATATTTTGTTCTAATGTAAACACGGTCTGATATTCTTTTTTGGTGAAATAAATGTCCAAGCCAAGGATAAATCAGTTAAATATGTTTTAACCCTTAGGTATTGAGATTGTACGAGTACTTTCATCCCACTGTAGAGCATTCAGCTACTTCTTTGGCTGTACAGAAGTACTTTAGGGTGGTACAATCTGAATGCCTACAGTAACTGATGGTGTCCCCTTTAATAGTAAATTTTATCTATTTTAGTTATTAAGGAACCAAAAGTGGGACAGATAATCAACATGCAGAGGTACAGTTTCATGGAACTATTAAAAGTAACATAAATTTAAGCCAATAGAGATCACCTTTCTTTAAATTGTTCTGTAATGCTGTGATACAATGCTTTAAATATTCCAAAACAATTTGGAAATCCTGGCATAAAACAACGGCAGTAGAATACCAAGAGGCAGTCTTAGGTAAGACAATATTTAGGGGTTTTTCAGAAAATTGAGTTCTGGGTCCCCCTTCTGGAAAAATTATGGGTTGGCACCTTTAGCATAATGCCTGAATCTGCCACTGTTCATGGTCCAGAAATTGTTATTACTTTTATTTAAGTCTGAACAAGGAGTCATAACTATATCTATATAACTCCTTGGTCTGAAGTATAATACTCTTTGGATGGCTACTGTATCAATCTTTGTGAATTTTAGCATCACCATAGAAAAATACATTATAAGAAAGATCAAGCCATCCAGCAGAATATTTTACTGTTTTATCAAAATTGAAATTAGATTCAAATAAGTGCATAAAAATTGTGACTTTATGGCCTATCTTTATAGCCAAACAAACATATTGCACCACCCTGCCCCCTCAAATCTTTTCAGAACTGTCACTGTGATAGCTTACCAATTGACAGTTAATAAGATTGAAATAATCTTTTCTGTAATTAGATTAGGCAATCAGCTAATGACATGGAAAATCATCTAATAATATCTCACTAATCTAATAATATCCTGGTGACGAAGTGTTCCCTTGGGTGTCATGTACAGATATAACTCTGAACCTGTTAATTTGTATAAGTGGGGTCAGTTGCAGGTTATTTTTAAAACAAAATATTTTATACAATTTCACAACTGCAGTTATCATATTCTGTTGTTACTTAATTGGATCATCAAGTAAGGGGAGAAAACTTGAAACATTTTTTTTGGACTATAGGCCAAAAAACTATTTCTGCATTTCCGGTAACAGAGCCAAACTTAAATTTTTCCTTCAGATTATTCATTTTTTACCATATACCGAAAAATTCCTTATGTCGCCTTGATTATTTTAGTGGTAGATTTTCTTTTGTGGGTAGTCACACTATTCAACAAATGCTAGTATTATTCATCAGAAAATGCATGAAGAATCATTCAAATCACATGAACTCGGACTCCTGTTGTCAAAAAGGCCATTTTTACTCAGTTTAGACTAGGCTTCCTAGCAGTATCAAATTCATGGCAAGTATGCATTCAATTCAATGGATGCAAAACTATGATACATAGCATATAAAAAACAAAAAAAAAAGACTTTCTGTTTCCTGTAAACCCTAGTCTCCAATTCCAACAGGAAAGACAAAACTATTTTTTACCCTTTGCATGATATTTCAAAGATATATAATTTAGTATGTTTCAAACTTGGAACCAAAAAAATAAGTCTGTTTTTCCTTGGAGACAACTTTACCAAAATATTAAATATGACACTTAATAAGGGAAAAATCTCATGAACCTCACTGAATATTAATTCCAATTAATACACGACAATTACACATCAAATATGCAGCAATTTATTGAAATAAGCCTGAGATATTCGCATGAATTATACACAAAGCCAAGAGAAAATTTTCTATTGATTTTTAATTTTGAATAAATGATCCATTTTTCTGTACAAATGATAAATAATTCCATTCCCATTTTCTGTCATGACACCATTAGGGAATTCTTACATAACCAATTTCTGTGACAATCTCGGACTTGATGTAGAGAGCATGACTATCAAGTTTTCTTGGCTCATTAACATCAATTTCTATATCCTAATTAATTTAATTGAAATGTGACTCATATATAACTTGTCTCTTTCTTACAAAGAGAGATAATTTACATGAACAGAAAAAGAAAAAAGACTAGCTTTGTTTGTTAACTTGACATTTACTCCAGATCTCTCCACATCAGCTTTCAGAAACTGACTAAATACTTTGGTGTTTGAAGTATAACTGTATTTTTTCTTGATCTTTTCAACATATTCAATTATCCCTGACTAATAAAATTCATTATAAGAAGGTCTTGCAGGGGGGCACCGTGCATGGTCGTACAAGAAATAAAATTAGAAATTGGCTTGCACAAAACATGGCAAATAACGACTCTCCAACATGGCAACACATGAAACAACTAGAGCTGTCGCCGAATGGCAACCAATTATGCCCCTGCTCATTGAACCCTGAATCAATATGGCAAGTGCAAATTTAAGTGTGTGATGACACAATACAGGTGTTGACACAGTACAAGTATGGACACAATAATATGCCTCCCGTTTTTCCAAAATATATAAAAGAGAAGCTCTGAGCCCGAAAATCAATTCTATGGGTGCTTGACAATCTTCCTGTAAAGTTTCATCCATTTTGAGGCACTTTTAATTTTCCAGCCTTTTTCCAGTTTCCATGGCAACGGCAGCCATTTTGAAAATTCTGAGACCCAAAATCATTTCTATAGGTGCTTGACATCCTTCCTGTAAAGTTTCATCAAATTTGAGGCTCTTTTAATTTTCCCGCCCTTTTTCAGATTCCATGGCAACCGCGGCCATTTTGAATATTACAAAAGATATGTATGTGCACATTTACCTATTGTTAGTTAGATTCCTTTGAGGTAGTTGTGTTTTTTCATTCGTACGGATGGACGAATGAACAGACGAATGAACAGACGGACAGACAAGGGTAAAACAATATGCCCCAGACTTTTCGTTGCGGGGGCATAAAAAAACGGCAAACACGCTGCTTGAAAATAACCCTGTACCACCCTCTTATAATTAACCAATAACCAGTCACCTGACTGATACAATGATGTGCATTAATAAGCAGAATCATTTTCTACCAAATCTGTTGCATGGATTGCATAAATGATAAAGAATTATTTTGTGAATCTATAAACTGTTGAGAAAGTATATATCTTGCCCATTCAATTCATCACTTGAATCTTAACATTGCTTTAAAGCAATTCACAGCCATTCATAACCAAAACTTTGTGTGTTCATATTGCTTGCAAAAACCTAGATGTGATTGTTCATGCATTGCAACTGATCGGTTAGAGACATCATCAAGGAAAAATGTATAAGACACAACTGCATGCCAAATATTATCAGACTGTACTAACTCCATGTAAAAAACTGAAAAAAATGACTGAGGAATTATGGCACTCATCTGCATGGATGTGGAATCGGTATGTACTCTTCAACATGCAACAACATCTCAACTATTAAGTGGCCAGGACTACTTAATATCAGGCTCTATTGACTGTTACCAAAAACTTTAGACTATCACTCATGCATAACTTTGGGGCAATAAACTAAGTGCTGATTTGATCTATATCCATTCTAATGCAACTAAATATCATATATTAAGGACCTACAAGTAACACAAACATGACAATTCTTACTAGTTTATAACTGTAAATCCCATCAATCACAACCAAGGCCTGAAACGTTATCCCTGCAGTACACACTGAGTGTTTCAGTCACAAAAAACTCTGCTCTGACATGAGTGAAAACAAAGACAATTGCTGGTGAAAAACTGGTGTTTTCACTGACATTTAAGACTTCCAAATACTGCAATAACTTGAACACCATGGATGCCTTAAACCTTTTTTGTGGTCCATTGGTTCCTATTTTCACATAGTTCCACCTCGATATGTCGAACACCCCTTTGGCTCGAAATGTTTTCATCCGACCCTTGGGTGTTCCAGCCATCGCAGTTTGACGGTATATTTCTACGTAATTAACATCGGGAAGTTTGCTGGTGTTTACACCGTTTACTGTGTGAAATTTGTCAGACCTGAGTGTTTTGTATTTGAAATAATCTGTGTGTACTGTATGTCTCGCTTTTAAGACTTTGTCAAGAGCGAGACAAAAAAGCAATTTAGTTTTACTTGAATTTTCATGAATATAATCTGTCAACTGCATCAGTTTTTAGGGGCTCAGACTCTGCAACATAGCTGAATGATGCATCCCCATGTGATGGATCCCCGGGTGTTAGAAAGGGGAAGATCTAACTTGTGGGATAGTCTTTATTTCTAGTGCTCTTTTATCTTACATAAATGGTCAAGTAACAAAAACAACCAGATCCAGTTGCATTTTCTCACCTTAATTTATTCTCTTTATCACCATAACTAATTCTCAAATGTTTTAACAGGTGTACAATTCTAATTGTACCAGTACCAAACATCAAAACAAAGCTCTATAAATATATCAAAGAAAGTTTGGTTACCTGTACAAAAACCTACATTAGATTTTAAAATCCTTAGATTATCAACTGAAAAAAGTTCCAGCATTAAACGACAAACAAGTTGTTCAAAGTTGGATTCCTTATCGATAATCGAATTTGATCACCCGTAAAACATCTAGATGAAATATCATACAAATAATCAAATTAATCTACAAGTTTCGAACCCAAATCCAAAGATATTCTATTAATACATACAGACCGTGTGCCAGGTTTGCAATTTTTACAAGAATGGATCAATTGACGATCATCATCTTGTATGTTTTGATCCTAATCTGATTTAAGTATCTCATGTCCTCTAAACTATCTGTTAATCACATCTCCGATTGTATGTATAGGTCTATTTAAATTCAAAATGCCATCCGAGAGCAAAAACTGACCCATAACGTGTCTGATAATAAATGAGCTGAACGAAGTTTGTGAGTTCAACCGGGATTTAAAAGATACCAAAGACCTTTTTCAATTTTATATGATCTCATTTTGAAATGTAACGGTAATTCTTGCTGCACAATCAATATCAATTTCAATATCAATATCGACTACCGATCACACTGTCATCGTTACAACCAAGTCTTCAATTTTTGCTATACTAGTATATTAAAATTAATTCCTTGCCCTTTCCACTTCATTTTTTTTTTATTTTCAAAAGATATTTAAAACTTTTTCCCAAACCTTTATTTACTTTTTACAGAAGGATTTTTTTTTTGTTTTTTTGTTTTTTTTGCTTTTCTTTTTTGTTGTTGTTTTTTTTCCCCCAAGTTGTAGATGGTGTAATCGGATGAAAAGGGGGGAGGGCTTTTATTCCAATGGTAATTATAGAACCTCAATCACTCTTAATCTTGATCAGATAACAATCTTATAGACACCTCATCCTTTTAAATGTCTCAATTTATTTCCAAGTCAGTGATATAGAGTTACATTCCAGCTGTTAATTACCCACCCTTAATTAGCATAATACATCAGGTTCAAGCCTGATCAATACAAGAGTTGCCTACAAAATGCAAATAATTTCTAGAATGATTTGGCCTAGAAAAAAAAGTTGTGAGTTTAGGGTAACCCGACCCTACCTAAAATTTTATGCCTACCCTAACTTATTTTTGCCTATTTAACAACAAGCACTGTTAAAGTCAGAAATGTTCCTCCATTACTACAATGTAAAAAAAAATATTAAAGTTTGTTTTTTTTTCCTACCTACCCTACCTAACTTTGAAAACCATGTTACCCCAAACACACAATTTATTTTCTTAGGCCTTTCATACCTTATTTCTCTACATCGTACAACAGAAATGATAGTCTAAAAAAATATCATCTTAACCAATATGTAATAGAAATCTGTTGAGATATTTACCAAAAAATATTCAACTTCCAAGGGCCATAACTCGCAAAAATCATACTGACAAGTCAAGTCAAATGAAAGACCTGTATAAATGTGAAAAGTGTCTCTCAAGTAGCACAGATTGTAATCTTAACTATGGACTTTGTGAGTAAGAGTGAAATGGCAGTGTCAGATCCAGACTTTCTGCAAAGAGGTGTCGTACCCATAATTTTTCCATAAGAGGGGCCCTGATCCCAATTTTCTGAAAAACCCCTAGGAATTTTAAATATTTTCCAAACTGGATTCCTGGATCTTCCACTGAAAGGTGAATAAGGAATCAAGCCTTCAAGATGAAGAAGGTTGTTCCATTGCTTAGTCTTAATATCATG
>MJUU01059527.1:0-17571 GCA_002080025.1 Modiolus philippinarum | reverse complement strand
ATAGTCCCAAAAATATACAAAACCATCATCAAAAACATTACACAAAATTGAACATGTACTCTTTTCTAAAAAAGATCTTTGAATTAAAGTTTCCATAGAGTCCAATATTAAACTATGTTCCCGACTGGCAGCCATCTTGGATGAGATGCAATCCTTTGGGCACATTTTTTAGGAGGAATATCTAAAGACCATAATTTCCTATGTTTAGTTATATATGAAAAAATATTTCATGTTGAATTCCAGAAACCATTTATGATTTGGAAGGAGGGATGAAGTTTACCTAATGTACAAATTATACAGTAATGAACCCCTAAGTACACTCTCATGCAAAAAAGTTAAGTTCTATATGTGTCTTTAGAAAGTCCAATATTCAACCTGCTGTCCTAAACTGAAAATTCATTTTCTTTCCAAACAGGTGGGAACCATTGGACCACCCAGTCTCGCTGTAATGACCAATCACAACATATAATAGATTTACAAATTGATATTAAATCAAAATACTGTACTAAAGACTTAATTTTACAAAATTTGTCCATCAAATTATACTCCTAGATGAGCAGATGGTATTACTAACCTAAACACTTTGTCACCTTTGCATGTCGAATCACCATACAAAATGCCATCCCAATTTATCCAATTTCCCAAATAACAACAAAAAAGTGTGAAAACCCTCTACGTTTCTACTATATCCTCATATAATGAGCATAATTTTGTTGACAGAAGTAATTTGCCAAATGTCTTTTTGCAGTGAGTTCTATAGAAGATGTAGAGAAAAGAAACCTGTTGTGTTCCCAAAAATCAGACTTTTCCTCATTATTGTAGGGAAAACTGGACAGCTTCAGATATCGGAATTACTCAAACCACAGACTATACTGATACATTTTACACATTAAATCACAGATAAAAATGTTACCCTTTCATTAAATATTTAAATTTTATTCAACTGAACACAATACCCGGAGTTGTCAGTTTAATTATGTACCGAAACAAGGATGCTATCACAATGATGCACTTAATATGTTAAAATGGACAGTCAACTTATTGACAGAACCTTGTGTGTATTAAAATAAAAATTTCTACTTCATTTATAAATGTATCTAAGGAATAACTTTCTACCACATTTTTGCTGTTAGTCATTAAAACACTTCCAGTACAAACCATTCATTAAAAGATTATTCCCATATGAAGACTGCTCCACTATTGTTTTGAATGACGGAGACATAAAAAGACGACACTGGACAGAATTCATAAAAGTTAGTAATAGCCAGGACATGTACATCCATGCAGAAACACCCAAGTGCAGTGGTACAATTAGTTTAAAAGCCTTAAGTTTTCATTATTTAGATGAAATAATACTTTTAAATTAATATGAATCTATTTGTCCTGAGGGTGTCTGTGTGTGTGGTATTAGAAATATCACAATATTGGATGCTTAAAAATCTTTGTTTTGATTCTTCAATACCAATCAAGATATACTGGCAGTAAACAGAATAGATATTAAGTTTTTTACAAGATACAGCAAAAATCTACAAGTCTCATTTCAATATCATTGACTTTTCCTTAAACGACCAAAGGTCTTTTTATATTATACTGATGCAAGCATAAGACTTCAGCTGCCATCAATAATCCAATATAAATGAATCTTTTTTAATAATCTATTTCCTTGTAAACATTCCCTGAGAGTGATAGACCAAAAACCTGAAAGGGTTTGTCTTCTCAGTGATGAATGTATCAGACACCAAATCCCAAATAACTTAAACAAAACAAATTTAAGGGTTATTCCCAAACTTATATAATTGCTGATAAAAAATTGCTTATCATAAAGCCTTGCCAATGGCCCTGTCCCTCTTAAATGAAGGCATGTCAACTTTTGAAAATCACCATGGGGGTTTTGCTGCATGTCAAAAAGGAAAACTCCTTATAACTTGGCTATAGTGGGGTATTATGGTATGCTTTTAATTGTTGTTTATAGTGTTCTTATGTGTTTCATCAATACATTGAACTCTTCTTTAGTTGCTTAATTGTCCTCAAGTGTCTTTTATTTGGAATTTCAACTTCTGATTTTTGGAGCCTCCATGGGCGTTTTCCATCGAAGGAAGGTTGGCAGGCCTGGAAAGGTATCATATACTACAAATTTGAATATCGTGCCATCAGTTTAGGTTGTTTTTCTTCAAATTTTAAACATATTTGGCCATTTCAATACAAAATTTATTCAAATATATTTAAATTTCATCTAGATCAATTTTCAATTATATTTTGTTTTTATCCTTACCAATGACCTGAACTGACAGTAGCAAATTGTCTGCAAAATTATTTATTCTTTGATATTATCAAAAGGAAAAACTATCAGATTTTAAGATAAAACTGTAAGTAAACAGTATCCATGAAGACAACCTCATGTAAATGACACTGGTCAACAGCTGTCAAATCAGAGATTCACCTCAGTTACCTCTTACTTATGTCAAATTAAAATTAAAGGAATAAACACGGTCTGGATTTATAAATCATCCATAGCTGACCATTAAAAACTATTTATTTTGTGGCTCTGGTTTTCCAATTTCTTAAAATCTATACTAATTAAATATGCACATACAGAGAATCATAACTTTATGCTCCACTTTTGCAAAAATATGTAACTGCAAGTTTTTTTCTTCTTTCGTTATATTGAATCATCAATTCATATTGCATAATTTGCGCAATAAATATTGTCTGTTGTCTATTCATACTGCACAGTCCTTTATGTTGGAGGTGCAAAATTTTTGCTGTTTTTTAGCCTTGGATTTTTTTCAGTGGGGTTTTATATTGTAGTAATACAGTCTTGTCTTGTTAAATTTATATCTGGGTTATTTAGAATGAAATATTTGCTGGGCAAAATTTTGTGATTATTGTTTTAAATGCTAAAAATGAATAACTTGAATGAAAATTTACAATCAACCTGAACATATGAGATAGTACATTTTTTCACACATGAAAGTATATTGACTTTTCATAGTTCTATACTTCAGCGAATTAGACTCTGTATTATGCATTAATCCTGTAATGTTACAACTCTCACTTTCAAAGAATTCTTTATAGTAAAGATTATTAATTACTTGGGTTTATGATGAATAAACCCTAATGCGAACATACCCTTGTATAATCCCTAAAAATTTGAAATTCAAATTTTCATA
This sequence comes from Modiolus philippinarum, assembly GCA_002080025.1. Taxonomy (NCBI): domain Eukaryota; kingdom Metazoa; phylum Mollusca; class Bivalvia; order Mytilida; family Modiolidae; genus Modiolus; species Modiolus philippinarum. The sequence goes on along the minus strand of MJUU01059527.1, from coordinate 14,401 downwards.
TTTAAAAGACCTTTCAATTTTTTGTTTTTCTTCGCATCTTTTATCCATTCCTCTTTTAATTAGTTTTTACTGACTATGAACTTTTGATAATTATGAAACTTCACATAACTTGTTTTCTATAGTAAAAAGCCACACTAATCCGTATTTGCATTCTTAATATTCAAATTACATTTTCTTTTTTTTTTTCAGTTTCAAGTGTAGAATTAAGAAGCTATTGAAATTTCCAAAAATACTTCACCTTTTATGCGAAAAGATTAACTAGTTTCATCATAAACAAATACATCTAAGGGGTAATTGCCTTCCAAGAGAGAATGCAATCTGTCCATTAAAACCAACATCTTGTTTTTCACCATCATTTGCATAAAACAAGACAAAAGTCAGCATAAGGTGCAATCAAGTTCAACACAGAACAGTTCTGAACTAATATTCAATGGAACTCAATGAGGAGTAGCAGACAGCTTTCTTGGAACATGGAATTATGGGAACAATAAGCAGAAATTGACAAAGTCTGTTGATGACAAGGCAGTGACACAAGAGAGATATTGACCAGTACTTCAAAGTTCACATTCAGTGGACAGTCAGAAACTAATTACAAGTCATCACTTTGATGAAAATGTGATGGGAATTGCAATTTCTTCTTTGCAAAAAAAAAAAAAGAATTCAGTCATGAAATTCTAAGAATTCCCAGTATAATCAGCATGCAGAAGATTTTGACATGTTTTATACAAAACCCTCATATTTCCATTTAATTAGTCCATGAATTAAGGTCAAGGTTACAAGACAGGTGAGAGACTGAATGTATAAAGTACATGCTTTTGATCTAACAAAAATCCAAATATGGACAGTGTAAAAATTCAATGATTAAGAACCTGACTGAATGTAACAATTTTAGTAAAAAAATTACAAAGTTACATGTGTAGTGAAATTCATTAAACAGTGAAAGAATATGGAGTAAATGCACATAAAACAAAGTTTCTACTTATACATGATTAAACCAAGCAATGGAACAACGCTTTTATTGTTGTTCTTCATCTTAATGTCTAAGTTACTTGGCAAACAGCAGATTGGTACGGCAACAGAACATCAGAAAGTAATGTACGCTTTGTGAAGTTTTAGATCTTTAATCATTTGTTGCATATCTCGTTCTTGTTACCACTGAACATATCAACCAAAACCATTCTATTCTCAGGAAACAAGTTGGAATGTCAATGCCTGTAGTCTGCTTAAACAAAATCCAGCATTATTAGTAATTTCAAGTCCATATTGTACAAACTTCAAAGACATTTAATTTCAGTGAACTATAAATATCATCCAAGCCACTTTCATAAAGATTTTAATTAAGTATTTTGACTATCATTCACCTTCAATGGGTCAGTAATCAGGGCAAGTCCAGGTGACCCGTTTAAATCACGGAAGACCAATTTGCACCCTGTCCACTATATCACCGATAATCAAAGACAAGTGACCGCAAATCATGTGACAATGATGGACCAGAGAATTTTGGGTAAAAATTAATTAAAGAATATAGTATCATCATACAGAAATGGTAATTGTCTTGCAAACAAATCTGAAAGTCCTGCTGGTATTTGATCGAACTAATTTACAAATTTAAATTAACAAGACCAGGAAAATTAAGTTTAACCCTTATGTACATAGAAATGCTGTGCAAACATGACATAAAATTTACTGTAAATCATTTTTATCCTATTCCCTGCAGTAGGTTATATGTGCATGTGACTAAGCAATGGGTGAACCTGATTAAATTTCTGCACGAAGTTAATGCAATTTTATATTTTTTCAAAATCAACATAAAGGAGAAGGTTTACAAATGGTCAGAATCAGATATTTTTTTAAATTCCTTTCAATCCTTTAGAAATCTGATTGAAAATATTCTTGAACGTAATTCCGGGGACTCTATCATTTTGATAGATTTTTCTTATTTTGCTGTGACTGAAAGTTATTTAATTAACTTCAAAAATCTAGTATAAATTCAATAGGTCACCAATCTTGTTTTTCCGAGAGAAGCTTCCAAAAATAGCAAGATTTTGACCTTTATTGGTCTATAAATGAAGACAAAACAATTTTAAAAATGTATATATGAATAAAATGATAGATTTTTGTGAAAATGTAGTATAAAGTATGTTAAACAAATCTCTTTGGAATTATCAAATAAAAAAACATGGGTCACCAATCATATTTTTGACAAAATCATGAAAATTTGATTTTTCCCTTACTATTTCTTTAGAATTATCTCCCTTTAATAAAATTAGAGTATTTCAAAAAGTGATATATTTTGTAAGCTTGCTCATTTCATTTTATTTATTACCACTAAACTATTTAAAATCATTCTTATAACATTCTAATTATAAATTCATATTTTCACCAGATGTGCAAGATGGATGCACAGTTTTAGACACCTGAACCACCTTAAGGGGATACGATACAGTACCAAGGGCAGATAATAACATCGCCGGATCTGGAATGTTGTTTTCCCGACGTCACAGATTAGAGCGCAACGTCATAAATCACCGGACTTCGCGAATTGCGGACAGGTTACATCTGTGAAAGCATGTAAAATAAATCTATGATAAAATCCATGTGGTTAAATATGAATTGCTCATAACGAAATAGGGGACGTGGCAGCTCAAGATTCGACATGCTTCTCAAATTGAAACCTGATAGCAAAAATCTCCTTTCTGCATCGTTTCCAATAGAATCATTTTTCCAAACGGCATCGGTTACAATAGAATAAATTTTCAGGGTAATTTCACGACATTTTTAGATTTGAATTTTCAGGGAATGCTCTTAAAATTCAATTAAAAAATCCTGTGAAAATACTTTCGCAGGTTAAATACAAAATGATGTGACAATGTTTTATCAATAAATAATAGGCGAGAGGCATTATCACGATACACATGCATGATAATTATTTAACTTTAAATGAGGGTAGGTATAATCTTTTTCGGGACAACAGGAAAGGCCAATTATTTCACAGAGAATTCGGAAAAAAACACAATATCAGGAACGGAATTTGGTCAATTTTATTTTTCGGGAATCGTACATTTTTTCTGGGGAAATCGGGATCATTTTTAACCCTCCTACCCAACCCCTTAAATTAAACCAACACAACAAACAATGAATTCTGATTTTTTTTTTCATTAAAGATCTATAAACTTGAACAGCGGCATAAGGGAAGTCATCACAAAGTCACTAGAAGGGTCGAGTTGTATTCGCTGATCTTTGTGAATATATTCAGACGCAAGTAATCATTAATCACAGGATCAATTATCTGTTCTGTTTGATGTCTTTTATTTCCCGTTGAATGAAATTGAATTCTGTTCTATTTTTCGCGACACTAATAAGCGAGAAAACATAAGTTTACGACGTTTTTCAAAGCAAAATATAATGTAACGTCATTTCGCGCCAAAACCGGGAATGCTCATTTGTAGCGATAAAAAATGCCAGTTTTCGCTCTGTAGCTTCAAATTAAGCACATGGACCCCCCTTTTTCAAAGCGAATTTTGGAAGAGTGATGTTTCACGGAGATCTCTGGGAATTATGAAGAAAAAATCAGTTCACAATTTTTTTCTATGTGAAATTTTACCTACAAGAAATGAACGTTTTTTCTGTAAATATGAACATAAATGTCACTTTCGAACCACAAATATTGAAATTTTCTTTTGAAATATATATTTACCTTCTTTCGAAATATCTAAGGAAACTGTAGCAAAAAAAAGAAAGCAATTAGCTTAATTCGTTCAAAAGTTATGACATTTTACATATTGTTGTAAAAATACAATTTTTACACAATATTTTGGAAAATGGACAATTTTGAATCGCAATTATCTCGAAAACGAAATCATGAAGGTATATTTTTCTTTGCAGATTTGGAAAGAGCATATTCAAATTAACACGATTTCAAAATTTCACGAAAAAATCAGTTCAGGATCTTTACTGTATCGTATCCCCTTAAACCTTTATCTTTGAAACAAACTAGAGGACAACATGTCCCCTTCCAAGGTATTTGTGTCTGCTAAGTACTTATAATACCCCAACACAATTTGTTTTATTCGTACAGACAAACAGATAGACCAATGCCTTTGGGTCACCCATCATATTTTTGACAAAATCATGAAAATGTGATTTTTTCTACTATTTCTTTAGAATTATCTCTCTTTAAGAGTATTTCAAAGTGATATATTTTGTGAGGTGGCAGCATTAATAATGCTCATTAAATTTTATTTATTACCAATAAACTATTTAAAATCATTTTTACAACATTTTAATTGTGAGGGTTTATAAGAATTTCTGTGTAACTACCGTACAGTAACACACAACTTCTATGGCTCAAAAGGCATTATCTCAAACACCATGGATGTCTCGAACCCATTTTCTGGTCCCTTTAATCAAGCTTAAGGTAGATCGCCACTAATACACGGCACATTCGATTGGCGCATTTGTGTAACACGAGTAGGATGCGGAATTGACTTGATTTTCAAGCCGGAATAATCCTGTATTGGCCTATACATTGTGACGTCACAATAGATTGACATACACTTTCCCGCGAATTAGCTCCCTTTTCCCGGAAATATTGTCTATTTCGTAAACTATATCAAATAACTTTCTTAATTGAACGGTGACATGTAGATTTTTTCAGCGTAACAGATAGCTTAAGTATATTTCTATGAAATATCAAAAAATAAAAAAAATCTGTCTGATATTTATTTTATATGAAAAATAAACAATAAGCATGTTCTCACAGTTTCCAATATATTCTTTGTAAATATTGCTGAAAAATACTGAATTTGGCCTGTTTTCAAAGCCAGATTTCAGGAAAAGATGATCGGTGACATATCATTTTTATTTTATTTTTGGAACTTATAGGTTAAGATCTGCAAAATATCTTAAAAGAAAAAAATTCTGTCTGATATTTTTATTAGGATCGAACTACCTTAAACATAATTCCATCTTGTTAGCTCCAACACCCCTCTAGCTCGAAATGTTTTCATCAGTCCCTTGGGTTGTTCGAGCCATCAAAGTACAAATGTATAATGATAACAACACGAGCAATTTCACCATTTTGAGCTAGCTGTAATGGTATTTGTTTCGGGGAAAAAATAACTTTTGCTGCAACTTACTAACCAGTGTTTCTCAATGTCATTATATTTATATGAACCCAGTATAGCTTTTCAAATCAGAATGAGACCAAGAAGAATATTTTTGAACAATTCCTAGTACTTGAAGGAGAATCTACATCAAATCCTTTGATGTACAAGAGAAAAACTCTGCAGATATGATTACAACCACTGACAAAAATTTCAAAAGTCTTACCTCTTATATAAACTTAAGATTGCAAGCATTTCTCTTTGAACATTAATCAGTCTCTGGTTGTGATGCTGATACATTAATCTAGTTAAGATTTGACAAACAAGATTACAAATTTAAGATCAGCTTCCTTTTTTTTCACTGTCACATTGTCATTGAAGACTGAATTAGTCTGTCTAAATCAATATAAACAGGATTTTAAGCCGTCATTGAAGACTGAATTAGTCTGTCTAAATCAATATAAACAGGATTTTAAGCCAAGAAATGATGTCATTCAAAACCTAATACAGATTTAGCCAGCCAGTCAACCTTTTTCAGAATTGTCTAAATTTATCAATTTTAATTTCCTTTTAGGTTTACGGTGACAACAGAGCTTCCGTGACTGACACCTGACCAAAGCATTCTGGCGTATTGTCTTTAGATTTTCAAATCTACCACTCAATTGTACATGACTTTGTCTTCTTGGCTTCCATCATTTCTCTGTATAGGTTAAATTGAATTATATCAAGAAAAATGTCTCACACCACTAAATTAAATAAAACAATCATCTACCAACAATAGTTTGACAGTTATTATGAATGCTTGAAAAAATAGTAATGGAAAATGTCTATCCTCACAATTGTTGCAATTAAAAGAAAAAGTTGCACCCCATGTTGAGTGTTAGTAGGAGAGGATCTTGACCTGGAATCTTGAGAAAATGTACTTTCAAATCCAAAATTCCAAAGAAAATGTGAAATTTTCAATCCCAATCCCAGAAAAAAAAGACTGATCTCATTATGAGTCTCTGATTCCTGCTAATAAAAATGCTGATCTTGCTATCCTGAAAAAGGCCCTTTGGCCCTCAATGTACTTAATTCTGTTTTGTTTCAATTCCTGAAATTATGATAAATCAATTCCAATGTACCGATACCATTGTCTTGAGCCAACTCTAATTCTACAATCAATGTACTATTGTGCTGAATCAACTTTAATTTCAAAATAGTCTTAAATCAAGTCAATGTACTATTGTGCTGAATCAACTCAATGTAAAACTCTTAACAGTGCAATCCTGTTGAAACTTTTCCTTATAGTACCAAACTGCTGAATCAACTCAATACACTATTATGTTGAATGTCAGATGTTGAATCCAATCCCAATTATACAGTAATGTTAAATTAACTAAATATTTAACTTCAAATTGTATTATACTTATGTATTTATTTCTAGAGGCAAACAGTATTCTTTGAAAGAAAGGATCAAACTGTTAATATTATCAATTGCAAAGAAAAGATATATCACAATCACATGCTACAATTCACCTGGAAACCCACACAAGATAAATATCTAGAAAAAGACAAAAGACAAATGTATACAACAGTAGAAACTCCAGATAGAACGACCTGGTACTGGCAATAACAAAAGCTAGCAGTAGGATTAAACCAGTTTAAGGATACCCAAACCTCCCCTTTATCTATAACTTTTCCCTATATTAGCTAATATAAAAGTATGATAAACATACAATTCAAACCCTGAATACAGGTAGACTACTAACTCAGTGACCACAATCTTGAGAACATTATTTTGAAAGAAGGGCCAAGGAGTGCTTGACGCTAATCTGCTGGTTATAGCTCAAGGAGCCTAGTATGCTGGTAAAACACTGTCGCACTCAGAAAGAAAATCAAACTCAAAACTCCAAGAAGGGTTTTGGTAAAGAATCATCATGTTTTTCAGTAGATATTGGCAGCTAAGACCAACTTACCTTATACAGTTATTGGTTAAGGAGCGAAAAGAAAAAACATAGGTAATCAACGATTACCGAGTTCGCCTCGTTATGGCACTTTGTCACAGTAACAAAATTTTGCCTGGATGTTGACATCATAGTTGCATGCATAAGCAAGGTAACATGATCCTACCATGTATAGTGACTGAGATCTTCAAAAACTTGAACATAAATCACTCATGCGTAAAACATAAGTAAAAAAAAAGTGACCTACTTTTGCCTGGATTCTGATGTACCATCAGGGATGCATGCATGAGCAAGGTTACATGATCCTACCATGTATAGTGACTGAGATCTGAACTCGTCCGAAAACTTGAATGTAAATCAATCANAAGTGACCTAATTTTGCCTGGATGCTGACCAACCATCAGAGATGCATGCATGTGCAAGGTAACATGATCCTACCATGTGTAGTGACTGAGATCTGAACTCGTCCCAAAACTTGAATGTAAATCAATCAAGCGTTAAAATATAGGTCAAAGTGACCTAATTTTGCCTGGATGCTGACTTACCATCAGAGATGCATGCATGAGCAAGGTTACATGATCTTACCATGTATAGTGACTGAGATCTGAATTCGTCCGAAAACTTGAATGTAAATCAATCAAGCGTAAAATATAGGTCAAAGTGACCTAATTTTGCCTGGATGCTGACCTACCATCAGAGATACATGCTTGTGCAAGGTTACATGATCCTACCATGTATGCATGTGACTGAGATCTGAACTCGTCCGAAAACTTGAATGTAAATCAATCAATCGTAAAATATAGGTCAGAGAGACCCAATTTTGTTGGAGGCTGTGAGATAGCCCAAGATGCACCTGCATACAAAGTTTGATGACCCTATCATGCATAGGTGCAGAGATATATGCCCAAATGCGGACGCGGACGTAGATGAGGACGCGGACGCCGGGGGGTACTCCAACAGCCCCCTCAACTTCGTTGAGGCGAACTAACAAGATGTGTTTGTGAAACACTACATATGCCTCCAGATTCTACAGTAAATATATGAAAATACCCAATTTAACCCCTTTATTCTCAAACAGATGAAGCCCTTTGGGCCTCTTGTTTATTGAAATGGTTTTAATTGTTAAAAGTATCTGTTTATAAATGCTATAAATATCTTACAGAAAAATACTGCATCAAGATCTGACAAAAAATTGAAAAATTCATTTTTTTCCATTTGTCCCCCTTTGGACCTTTTGTTTCCCCAAAACAGTAAATGCTACTTCAAATCTGTTGACATACTCCAGTTGCACAATTTTATTAGCAATAACATAAAACAAACCCCGTCTCAATACGATAAATAATAAGGATTCTACAGTCAAATATGTGAAATAAGAAAAAGAAGGGAAACGGGGAATGTGTCAAAGAGACAACGACCCTAAGGGGAGCAATAACAACTCAAAGCCACCATAAGATCTTCAATGAACGGTGAGGAAACCCCACACCCAAAGGTAGGTCGGAGTTGGCCCCTAAATAAAAGAGTAATCAAGTTCAGCGAAATAAGCATCTTCCTAGACTCCGATAGACATAAAGTGAACTAACTAGAAAACAGACAAGACACACAAAGGCTTAATAAATTTCCTGACTTAGGACAGGCGCAAACCTGCTGCGGCGGGGTTAAACTAGTTTTATTGGGCCCAAACCTTCCCCCTATAGCCAATGTGATAAATAAAAAAACGATCGTAACAACAGTAAAATTCAGTTGGCAACAGGACTGAGTCAACTGTGAAAAATGAAACTGAAAGAACTAAATATACGGACATAAACATGAAATCACAAGAGACTACTAGCAGTTAACTGACATGCCAGCTCCAGACCCATTACCAACTGACAAATTAAGTTATGTACCCTCAGTATACAGCTTCCATCAAGATCCTTCCTGTGAGGAGTTTAGCATAATGATTTCATGTATATACCGGAATACATAACCTGTGTCCATGCAAAACATTTTTAACCTCTGTGACCTTGACCTTTGACCTGACCTAATTTTTTTTGCATATTTTTTTTATGTCCTTTTGACTAGACCTATACACATGCCAAGTACAAAAGTCTACCTTATATAGTTCAAAAGTTATAGCCAAGGTTAAAGTTTCAGATGCACAGACAAACAGACAGACAGACAGACAGGATAAAAACAATATCCCCCCCCCGATCCTTGATCTGGGGGCATAAAAAAGAGAGACATTTCAAAAGGTGATTTTTTTTTATGTCCATTATGTTTAAACTGTTAATAAGTCATCCACCTACCTGTCAGTAACCGTGCCATTCTTACTGAATTTCTTGATTTACTAAAGAGAAGGTTATATGGATGAAGTCGCATCTAAACAGTCATCTAAACTTCTAAACAGAATCAAAGACCCGTAATACAAGATGGCAATTCAGATATGGAGGGTTCATAAGAGATGAATATGGATTTAAACAACAAAAACTTTTATCAGAAAAAGAGGTTTGTCCAGTAAGACAACAGCTATTTATGATTAGATTTATGTCTCCAGTATTGTTTCCGACAATTTCCAAAATATTATAAATAGAAAAGATCTACTTATTTGCCCTATGGACACCTACCATATATAACCAATATGATCTGTAAATTTTAAGAGGCTATGAATATTGTCAAAGCTAAAAAAAATTAAATATCTCGTGAAAAAAGTAAAGCTTTTGCTAAATAAAAATATCCTCTGAAGTCAAGATCACAGAACTACAGTTTGAAGACCTAATATAAGTTGAATTTGCCCTACAGTGCAAGTCTGTGCTCTTTGTTGAGATATAGGCCTTTGTTCTGATAGTTTTTGGGTGAAATCAAATCCATTTCTATAGCTTTAACTAAGACTAACCAAGTCATTCACATTTTTCATAAATAAACAGCAGAAATCAATATCTTTTATGTAACATGCATATCAAAAAACGGGAGTCGTCTTAGTCCATTTTGTTGTGATCTTGATGTCTGAAAAGTTTGGACTAAAAAAAATTCCCTTAAATTAGCCCTCAATAGTGGATGTATAACTAAAAGTAGATTTCTCAATCAAATTCATTGAGGAAATATTTTTTAGAATACAAGAAAGGTAGAAAGTAAACAGCCCTTCCTCCAATAAATTGTTTCATAAAGTAAATAAAATAGTCTTAGTATGGCCTCTCCAGCAAGCTTTTTTTCAGCCCCTGGCCAGTATAAGGCATTTTGCAAAAAAAATAAAATATGCCATCTGGTCCTTACAGTATTTCAAATGGTTGGATAAGAATCAATTTCTTTTTCATTTAATACTAATTTCAGTATAATTTGTGTGGTTAAAATCATATTAAGAATTTAAAATCTGTCATTTCCAACCCCCACAAATTGTAAATAAGACACAATATATTTTACACTGTCTTAGCCTGTTGTTTCAAAAACAGACTAAAGTTTACAAAGAATACAAATTAAAAGGGCCACTTTCAATATCATAAACTTTATAACATTCGCTTTGCCGCTGTGGGTACTATCTCTCGTCATGGTTAACCATCCACATAAACACCAACAATAGTCCCAATAAATTATGTATTTACCCGTTTGTAGGTGATAACATCAAAGCTTTTTTACGCTATTAAATGTATACTTTAAGCCTTTTATTGTACTATAGTTGGTATCTTCATTTCACAAGTCTATCAAAGCCTTAGTATAACTGTTGTTTATAAATAAGGACTGAAAAAACTTGAGATAGGTTCATTTTTAAATTAATTTTACTTCAGTATTTGCTGTTTTATATCAAGAAATAAACAAGATGTGTTTGTGAAACACTACATATGCCTCCAGATTCCGATTTTTACCCCTTTTCGACCCCTTTGACCTTTGACCTAATTTATTTTTGCATATTTATGTTCCTCTTGACTAGACCTATACACTTGCCAAGTATCAAAAGTCTACCTTATATAGTGCAAAAGTTATAGCCAAGATTAAAGTTTTGGACGCACAGACGGACAAACAGACAGACAGGACAACAACAATTTGCCCCCGATCCTCAATCTGGGGGCATAAAAATAGCATCTGAGACCAGATATACAATTAACTTTATAGAATGAAGCAGGAAATAGGAACATTCTCTAGAAAATGTTCATAAATTGGGAAAACCTTTTAACTATTCCATAAAGTGAGGTACATACCGTCAATACAAATATTCTGAAGTGTCAAGTTTTGATTCACCATATACTATCAGCTTTTACACATGTTTTGGTTGATGGACTTCCAAATTCTTTGGTTTTATCTGCACTGGTGAGACATAAGTTGTCGAAATGTGCCTATGCAGAAAATTTAACAGTGACTTCAGTATTTTGTTATACATACAGATAGCCCAATTCCACAATCTGCCCAGCCTATATTTTCGCAACCCAGCAAAGAAAATTTAATTGGTTTTGAGAATTGTCTTCTGTTGCTTTAGAATTTGGTGATACTAATTGTCACAGTCATTATTTAGGAACTAACCATTATTTTGAAATATAAATTCTCTTAAAATTTCAAAAGTTTTTTTTCTTTTTTTTTTTTTACTTTGAACTAAAAGCTCTTCAAATCATTTTCCATTCACAATGACAGAACTAAATCATTAAATTAACATGAAAATCTTTACATTCATGAAAATAAGGAATAAAGCTAGAAGGAGATGTTATCTATCACTGCCAACCTAGACAACAATACAGAGACACCTCTGATGATCACTTGGTAGGTACTTGTAGTGTTATATTACTTATGATAGATCTATTATTAATATAAAGTCTTCAGTGATTGAATACAAAGTGTAATCTCTATCAATCAAATATCTGTACAGTAAGCCAAGAACAAGACATTCAACTAATGGACTACCAAGTGTGCCCTGTTGAAATTTAAACTTCCTTTATGCGTAAAAAATTCTTTTATGATGTAAATAAACTGCTTGTTCTTTGCACTGTGTCTTGCTTAATTTGTCTCATTGCAACTTCTATTTTATCTATCCTCAATAGTAGCGTGCAGGATAGTACACTCAAGTTTAAAATATATTTAAAATCTGTCTCTGGGAGAAGACAAATATTTGATTAGACGGGGATTTCACCAATGTATTTATTTCAAATTAGGCCATAATAATAAAAAAATTCCATGTTTTTCAATCCTCCCATCACAATTTTATATGGGTTTTTCTATCTTTTGTTAGCTTTCTTCAGAATTTACACTATTTTCACTGAAATTGATAAATGTATACTTTATGTATACTATAAAAATATAAAATGATGTTTGCCGTTTAATACCATTGGACAAAAAACTTTTTTTAAAACTCTATTGTATGTCATTGCATACATTTTTTGACATAACACTTATTCTTGTTAATCTTTATGTCTTACATTCTTTAACAATATGGAGCAATATTTGAAGACTAGATACAGATTGATTTTACAGCTCATTTCTTGCGCACAAAAAACCAATTCTAAAACATTCCAAATTTTAATCAGTTTTCTCAAGTACAAATAAGTGCAGCTGAGCCTTCACATTAAAAACAGTTACTCTGATTCACAATCAAGTTTAAAACAAGTTGGTATTCATGTCTCATTGCCTTTAAAAATCCAATTGCTTATTATCCTTTCAAATTTTCCTCCAAAAAATCCTTCCTCTCAATCTTAATGAACTCTCACACGTCAACAAATTATAGGTTTCCACTAAAACGAATTCTTGCTGCAATTCAATTTTGACAATAATAATGGGATCCGAAGCAATAAAGGTTAATGCAATTAGCAAAAAAATAAGCTGGCACAATAAACGTGATGTATGACATAGAATTTGTCATCAGTTGGCGACATCTTACATGATCAAGTGGGTGTTGGGCATGTTACTTCACTAATCTAAGAACAAGATGAAGCCATGGGAATGTTTACAAGTACATCTGATATTTGATTTTCCAAAGTTCAGCTTTTAATTGAAATGTTACAGAACTGTATCAAAACCACAAGTTGAAAACTACAAAAACGCTGATATTTTGATTCAAGTGCATTTCCCCTCATGTTTTCTCTTTATTTCTGTTAATTATAAGAAAGATACCGGCATAAGTTTTGTGTTAACTTTATATCTTATTGCACCTTATTTATGCTTGTACATGTATAGGAGTTCTACAATTATTCAATTGTGCGACTTGCTTCAAGTCTTTCTGTAATTATTTGGTTGTGAAAATGTGCATGTTATTCTAAAACCTTGTTTACTATGAACGAAACATCAATGGAACTGAACATACTTAGTAAATGACCCAGTGTTTGATAGTCAACAATGTCTTGCCATTTATTTTCATATTTCTGCAATTGAAATGGTAAGATATTAAAAGTTTGAGCCTCAGCAAAAGCTTTTAATGTTCTGTAGAAAAAGGAAAATTCTGCAGAAGACAGATTCTGTAACTATCATATTATATCAGATGGTTTATATATTTCTTCTCTGTTGCACTTGTACTGTGATGTAAATAGCAGAGCAAAAATAAGGGCTCACACTGAATAAGACAAGGTACAAAATATTAATCATGTTAATAAAGCATTCTCACACAGTTTTAACAAGAGTTGTCAGAAGACAACATAGCTCACAGGGGATTCCAGTAACCTCAATGCACAATAAACTCGAAAGTAATAGAAAGCTTTCTTCACAAGAAAGTCACATATCAAATATAAACACCCTATCACTAAACTACTTAATTCTAGAAACAAAGTTTATCTTTTTTAAAAATTGCCCTCAGGGCAAGGTCAAGGTCAAAATGTCTACAAATATGGTACCATTAGAAAGCTCTCATAAAAAAACGTCACATACCAAATATGAAGACCCAACCACTAAACAGCTTAATTCTAGAAGCAAAGTTAAAGTTTTTAAAAAATTGCCCTCAGGGCAAGGTCAAGGTCAAAATGTCTACAAATATGGTACCACAAGAAAGCTCTCACCATAAGGAAGTTAGATACAAAATATAAACACCCTACCACTAAAGGGCTACCTTCTATAGGCAAGGTTGAAGTTTTTTACAAATTGCCCTCAGGGCAAGGTCAAGGTCAAAATGTCTACAAGTATGGTACCAGAAGAAAGCTCTCATCATAAGGAAGTTACATATCAAATATGAAAATGGTACCACTAAAAGCCTACATTCTAGAGGCAAGGTTAAAGTTTTTTAAAAATTGCCCTCAGGGCAAGGTCAAGGTCAAAATGTCTACAAATATGGTCACACTAGAAAGCACTCATCATAAGGAATACATACCAAATATAAACACCCTACCACTAAAAGCCTATCTTCTATAGGCAAGGTTCAAGTTTTTTTAAATTGCCCTCAGGGCAAGGTCAAGGTCAAAATGTCTACAA
>MJUU01059524.1:9373-20817 GCA_002080025.1 Modiolus philippinarum | reverse complement strand
ACTCTGAATTGTTTTGATCATTTATCAGACTGAGTTTTTGTTTTTTTCAGGGCTGTTCCAGAAAAATTGACATGGGGGGGTTTGAAGGCACTTTTTATTGACCCCCACCACCCATAGAATTCTTCCCCATATGTACAATACAAAAGGATGAAGAAAACACAACCACCCACAGCAATTTATATGAAGTGCCTTCAGAGGGTCCCAGACCAACTTTTCTGGAACAGCCCTCAACTGCTTATCAAATTATTTATATTTCAAACCAAAATTCGTGATTTTTTTAATTTCGAAACAGATTACACATCAAGTTATATGAAAATAAAAATCTTTGCTCTAGAGATAAATTAAATGAAAAATTCTTTTAAACAAAATCTAAAACGGCGATATTCACAACTTTTAACTGGTGAAGGTGAATACAGACAGTCGAGATCGAATATCCTCCCATGACCCGCGAATCTGATATCCATTCGCACCTAAAAGTGTCAAAGGCACAACTCTATTTGATAATTAATTTATAATATCAAAATATATAAAACAAATAAAAGATACGAAAATTTGAATAAAAAATAGAGAATTATAAGCGATAAACAGAATAAACGATTTTGATTGGTTTAATTAAACCCTGAATACCGTTTTCCGTTTCTGATTGGACGAACGTTAAATATCAAATAGCGATTTCCGTTTCTCGCTTCTCATTGGCTAAAACTATGAATAGCATTTTCGGTTTTAACTCGAATTTCCGATACCGATCGGTATGGCACGCGATAGTAATAAAAATGCGGTATACCTAGTATTTCGAACGAAAACTAGGGTTTTCGGCGAAATACTATGTATACCGATCAGAAACCCCTAGTTAACGTGCGGTATACCTAGTATTTTGCACGAAAACCCCTAGTTTTCATTCGAAATACTAGGTATACCGCATTTTTGTTACTATCGCGTGCCATATGTGTACTGGCTGTGAACCCATTCTCGCCAGGTACCCAATCTCGTCACTTGCCGTTTCTAAAAAATGTTAAAAGATTTTTCTGTGAAATTTTTGGTTCCATGTAAAGTTGAAATTTTATTGCTTATTTCAAACAACAGATAACATTTCAATTTACATTTTTTAGTTAGCAGAAAAATTGTGAATGGCGAGATTGGGTACCTGGAGAGAATGAGTACTCAGCCAGTAGAGGATTAATATTTCGTTAATACATGAATATGCATCTGCAATAGGTATGAGGCCTCTGGTAAAAATTAAGTCACTTTGATTTGCATGATTGACTTAGTTTAAAAGTTTGGATAAAAGTACAGATCAAAGATACTGCAATGCTTAAAGTAATAATTTTTGTCTGTAGATGTGACATTGATAGTCATGAGACTCCTGATTAAAATTAGGTCACATTAACCTGCATTTCATGCATGACCTTAGATTGAAATTTGTATGACAATCAAGATCTTGAATAGTGCAACTTGTAGAGTTATTATATTACAAACACAAAAAATAGATAGACAGGGGATTAATTGTAATTTCTGATTGTTTCCTTTTCTTGTACACATTGGTATTGTAAATTTAAAAATAAAAAAGAATGTCATTAATGGGAATTGGGGCTTAATATACCTAAAACTATAGGTTCATACTACCACTGTTTTATCGAAGCTTCAGAAGATACCATAGTTTAGGAGTTATTGATCAACTATTTTACCTGTGAATGACAATTTAACCAGTGTTTGCCTATAAGAAAAAATCTCAAACTTTTGATTCTACATAGACTTGTTGTAATGAAAAAACAGCAGTTGTTATTTAATCCTGTAAGCCTGACTTATATTTCAGCCCAGGATCCTTGGATACTATCCATACTACGATGTTCTGATAAATCCTGTAACTCTGACTTATATTTCAGGTCAGACAACGTCTTGGATACTGTCCACAATATGATGCTCTGATTGACCAGTTAACTGGAAGAGAAACATTGTGTATGTTTGCTAGACTTCGTGGAGTTCAAGAGATAGCCATACCAGAAGTTGTTGATGGTCTGATTAGAGCTTTATTGTTGGAAAATCATGCAGACAAATTAGTCAAAGCTTACAGGTACTGTTATTGGGTATTTTCATGAGGGTAATAACATTAAACTCCCAAACAGAATTGTCAAGAGCTGAAATCCAAAGAACAAAAATACAAAGCAAGGTCAACACCACTGGAAAATTGTCAATCACAATGGTCCTGACCTAGTACAGGTAATTCAAAAAGAAATGGCGGGTTAAGCTGGTTTTATTAACCTCCCCTTCCATTGTGTTAGTGTCCTGTAGCAACTCGACAGCAATTACCAGTGAAAGTTCATAGATAATGAATAGAAAAGTTCATCCAGAATCAGAGTAAAAAGTGAATAATTTTGAATAACTGTTTTGGACCAAAACTTCAATTTTTTTTATAGAACTTTTTTAATGTTGACTGAATTTTTGCAGTCTTGATTAATAAGGCCGTCACAGAGATGACTATGCATAATGTAGGATTATTATGATCTGCCTGCCGGGAGCTCAAAGAAATATATTTAGAAATTGTAGTACATTTAAACCTGTATTTAACTAAATCCTGACCATACTATACCCTGAATAAACCAAAGCTGGGCGGAACCAAACCCTGACTGAACCATGTGAACCATATCCTGAAATTACAAATTTTTGATTAACTATGAAAATGGTTCCCACAGATTTTTTCAACAAGGTTTTCTACGAAATCTAAGTAATCTTATGTTGGCTAGCAAAGTGGGAAAAACCCAAGTTGTAGTTGGTAAGTACTGTAAACCGGGAAATTTCGCGGCAGTTTTATTTTCGCGATTTTCGCGTTTGGAATGGAAGAGCAAAAATAAAACGGCCCGAATATATTATTGTCTATTATTGAAGTCAATGGTCAAAAATTTGGCAGCAGGAATTCAAAACTGCATGAACTAAAATCCTGTCAATTTTCCGCGAAATAAAGACAGCGCGAAACTTTCCCAGTTTACAGTATTTTTGAATTCAATTAAATACATTTATGCATTCAAAACAACAATTTTATGACATAATTGACTTATAGTACTATTCTATTATTACAGTGGAGGTAACAAAAGAAAACTAAGTACTGCAATAGCATTGGTTGGAAATCCACCAATCGTATTTCTGGATGAACCTACTACAGGAATGGATCCAGTAGCCAGAAGATATCTATGGGATGTTTTATCTAATGTGCGAGACTCTGGAAGGACGCTTGTATTGACATCACATAGGTAAAACTTAATTTATGATTGAATGTTGTGAAACAGCATTTCGACTTTTTTCTTGAAAGTGTTAAATTAGTTTGGAAGGATCTTTTTCTGCAGCAACATCCCAGTGTCTTTCGTTAATGGGTTGTCCATATTATTGTGGACATATTCATCTAAGCCTGTTCTAAGTATCAGATTTTTCTACTAAGAAGTTCAACAAACACATAATATTTATTTACATGTATAGTAACAATTTTTCATATGCACATTTTGAATATGAAAAAGAAAGAAAATGGGATAAATGTCAAGGAGACAAAATCCCATCTCCAGGTTAAACGCCCAAAACAAAGCATCTAGGGGTCAACCTATATGGTCTTCAACACAGTGAGGAACCTCACACCAGATAGCAAACCCTAAATGGCCCCAAAAAGTAAAAAAGGGAATAAATAATTGGAAACAAACCACATCCAATAACCCAAATATCAAGAAACTAAAATTTTATAAGAAGACAAGGACAAGGAAATGATCAACATATTCATTGTATTTTCATGAAAATGTAAGGGGAACAGTGAACTTTTTCCAGATTATTGATAATTTTTTAGAAGTTTTACAAGTGAAAACTGCTGTATTAGTTCTTAGTTTTATAAAAATGAGGATATACAGTATTTTACAACTAAGACAAACTCATATAATGATTTTATCATTTCTAAAATTCTGGTAAATATTTCTGTATAACCCTATTTATTATATATTTCAGTATGGAGGAATGTGAAGCATTATGTACCAGGTTAGCCATAATGGTAAATGGCCAGTTTAAATGTTTAGGTAGTCCTCAACATCTGAAGAATAAATTTGGAGAAGGATACACATTATTGGCTAGAATAAGCTCTCCGTCTGACGGGACAGAACCAAACATTCAACCATTAATGAAATTTATAGAAGAAAAATTCCCTGGCGGAGAAATTAAAGATGTGCATCAAGGGATGATTCATTATCACATCAAAGACACAAAACTGTCATGGGCTAAAATATTTGGTCTTATGGAGCAAGCCAAGGTGACTTTCAGTATAGAGGACTATTCTGTTAGTCAAACTACATTAGAACAAGTGTTCATTAATTTTGCACGGTCACAAATTCCACCGATAGAAACCAAGATGGGATGTTGTCAGAAATGCTCTGTTTTGTGTGGATTATGTCTTTGTTGTTGTTGATTTTTATGGATAATTTAAAATGTCTCCATTGCTTCTCTCTTTTTGTTAAGTTTTCTTTACATTCCTTTGGCTATCTTATTTTTCCTTGGGGAGCATACATTTGTATTTTGCTGAAACTGTACAAGATATATGAGGGGTTATATCCCAGGTTATATATTGTCAAATACAGTGAAACCTGTCTAAACCGAACCCTGACTTAACCGAAAACCTGTCTCAACCAGACACAATGTGAAGACCTTGTCTATCAATTTCTTTTTATTTTGAACCTGTGTAAACCGAACACCTGTCTAAACCAAACAAAATCTTCAGTCCCAGAGGGATTTGGCTTAGACAGGTTTCACTGTACTTTCCAAAATGTTTTAGATTAGACTTTATGAACAAAGTATGAAAGGCTTTGAAATGGATAAAATTACTATTTAAGTGCCAAAAATTTTGTTGCAAGTGACATTTTTGTAATGAAAATTTCAAAACATGAATATGACAAAAATAGCTTACTTGTATTCTTTGAAGTGTTGCAGAAGTATTGTTTTGTTATTTTTCGAATTCCTATTTGGTGTTTCTACAGATGTGGAAATATAGTTTCTAAAACGAGACCCAGTTGATTATGAAAGTTCTCTCATCGAGTTAAATAAATTTTGCAAATGTTTTAAAGCGAGGCTTGCTGAGCTTTTAAACATTTGAAAATTTATTTAACAAGATAATGAACTTGTTTAAGTTTTAGAAACCGTTTCTGTAATGACTGGATGAAAAACACAGAGGATTGTATTCCGAATAGATTTGGCGGGAAATTTCACGAGACTTGTTCTCTCTCCAGAGAGGAGAACAAATGTTTCAACACCGATCAGGAAATGTGAAAACTGGATAGAAATTAGAGAAATATATGAACCTGAAAAATCTCTTTGGATACAATTCTCTTTGTTTTGCCTTTGTCATAACAGAAATAAATTTTACAATATGAAATTATATACATCTCTTGAGATAAACTCACAAAGCCTTGCTAAATTCGCTTGGAAAATGTACCGTAATATCTGCGGTAATTGTTACCTTTTTGACACATTTGGAAAAGTTGAACTCTTTGTGAGAATTTTGGTAATCAGCTAGTTCTTACTGTAGAATCTATATCTAAATGTGTAATGAGTGTAAACATGATAATTATTATTAATAACTAGTAACTGAGGAAATGACAGTTGTTCACTTGTACAGATGAGTACTGAATTTTCAATATGGTTGAAAGTGGCTTAAAAGTGTTTTCTTTTAAAACACAAGTAATGAGTGAATCATTCATAAATCAACATGCATATATTTCGTAACAGTCAGAATTATCTTACTACTGTATATTATAAAATTGTCAAACAGTATAAAATTCAATAACATGTGTGACATATGCACAAATAGTTTGGGAAAATTGTGAACAAAAAGATACAAGATAACTGCATTTTTCAATTTTTATACGACCGCAAAAATTTTGCAGTCGTATAATGCTATGGTGTTTGCGTCGGCGGCGTCTGTGGACAGCATAACTTTGCTTCTAGTGGACGGATCATTATGAAATTTTAGTATGATGTATCATGGCACATGCATAAACATAGGTTTTAGTTTTGAGTTGGTGGCCCCGCCCATTTTAGAAAAAGGGGCCAAAAAGTGGAGAAATTGGGTGTTTTCACATTTTTGACTGTAGAATCTTTATTAGTTATTGGATTTTGATGGGTTTGTTTCAGGGGAAATTTCCAATTGGGAGTATGCCAACGGATTTCACGTAGCATGTACTGCTCACGAGATAAACAGGGCCCAACAGGGGCAAATCTCAAAAAAAAAATTTTTTTTATTTTAAGTCTGATTTTGATAAAGTTTGTTTTCAATGGATTCCTTGTGAAAAATTAATATGGCGCTCAGCTATTAGATTTTTGATACATCGTTTCCTTTCCCAGCTATGAGGGGCCGAACGGGGCCAAAATTGCGAATTTACAGATTATGTAGAATTTTTATTTTTGATCGGATTTCGATGGGATTTTTAACGAGTTTTCCCGTCCGGTTATAGAAATGCTGATGTACAGCGGTTGGGCGGGTGGGTGGGCGGGCGGCTGCCAGATCTTGTAAGTGCAACTCCTCTGTAGCAGTGCAACACAATTTCATGAAAGTTTGTATGTAGCAAGGACATCATATGTAGATGTGCATATTGTCGGGGATTTTTCATCATACTTTTTTTCTCGGAGTAATGCCCCTTTGAACTTAGAAATTTTTGGTGTTTTGACCATATGCTTGTAAGTACAAGTCCTCTTTCACCATTCAACAGAATTTCATGAAACTTTGTATGTAGCAAGGACATCATATGTAGATGTGCATATTGTCAGGGATTTTTCATCGTACAATTTTTCCAGGAGTTATTCCCCTTTGAACTTAGAAATTTATAGGTGTTTTGACCATATGCTTGTAAGCGTAAGTCCTCTTGAACTGTTCAACAGAATTTCATGAAACTTTGGATGTAGCAAGGACATCATATGTAGATGTGCATATTGTCAGGGATTTTTCATCGTACATTTTTTTCCAGGAGTTATGCCCCTTTGAACTTAGAAATTTATAGGTGTTTTGACCATATGCCTGTAAGCGCAACTCCTCTTAACGGTTCAACATAATTTCATGAAACTTTGTACATAGCAAGGACATCATATGTAGATGTGAATAGTGAATATTGTCTGGGATTTTTCATCGTACAATTTTTCCAGGAGTTATGCCCCTTTGAACTTAGAAATCTATAGGTGTTTTGACCATATGCTTTTTGTTTGACTTGTAAGTAAAGTAACTTTTCAGTGATTTTTAAGAGTGATGGCATACAATGCACATAATGAGAGGAGGTAGTAGTTAAACAGCTTTTCACACAAGTACCTATTTCTGCATTCAAATAGTGAAGGAAAACCCAGTTTGATGTCGTATCGACATCCATTTCTTGTTTTCTTTGGATTCATCTTGATCTAAGCTTTCAGTAGTATGTGAACGGATTTAGGGTAACTCTTACCGTTTCCGAGCTACATGGGGTCAAAGGGGCCAAAATTGCAATTTTTCTAAATATGTCAAATCTTTATTTTTCATCGGATTTCAATGGGATTTTTTTCTTTGGATTCCTCTTGATCTAAGCTTTCAGTTGTATGTCAATGGATTTTGTGTAGCTCTTACTGTTTCTGAGCTACAAGGGGTCAAAGGCGCCAAAATTGCAATTTTTCTAAATATGTCAAATCTTTATTTTTCATCTAATTATTGTGACAAGCTCTTTACTGTGTCCACATTCACTTTAAACTACTTTTGTTGAAATTTCAGTGGTCGACATGATGCGGCCGTATCATGCTGCGCTCAGCGTAGCCCTTTATTTATGTATGGTGGTTTATGAAGAAAATAAAACTTATAAACATTTTATTACTTAGAAACACTGAAAGTGTGTATTGTATTGTGTTTTTATTTGATTTTCAAACTTGCATCTTATTGTATATTTTTTACAGCACCAAGTTAAAAATCTGTATTCTTTATCATATCTGTTGGTCAGTTTACACCGAAATTTAATCCTTTACTTCTTTTATTCCAATCAAACTTTCAGAAGATTTCAATTTTATAAAAATTTCTGATATGCACCATGCATTTATGTTTTATGGATTTGTTACAGTGAAAGGTGAAAAAAAAATTAGTTAAATTTAAAAATTATAATTAAATACATGTGTAATTCTGTTTTTATACCCCACAAAGTTTACGTGAGTATATAGGAATCACCTTCTTTGTCTATTGTAAGCACAACTCATTTTGAACCATTGGAAGGATTTTGATGAAACTTTACACAAAGGACTCTAAGGAAATGTGCATGAAGTAATATAATTATTGTCCAAAAACAGGAAATGGAAATAATTCTACTTTGACTTATCTGCACAGGTTACCTCGTAAGCACAACTCCTCTAAAACCACATGAGAGATTTTGCTGAAACTTTCCAAAAGGAAAGACACTTTATAGACATGTGCATGAAGGAATATAATTATAATCCAAAACGAGGAAGGGGAGATAATACGACTTTGAGAATTTGACCTATTACCTTGTATGCCCAACACCTCTTTAACCTCTCACAGGATTTTGATAAAATTTTACACAAAGGAAAGAAAATATATGGAGAAATGCATGAAGGAATATAATAATTTTCTGATGCCAGGAAGGGGAGATAATTAGACTTAGACTTTTGATTAAATCTGCACAGATTACCTCATTAGTACAACTCTTAAACCAATCATGGAAAGATTTTGATGAAACTTTCCACAAAGGAAGGACTTGATATGGAGATGTGCATGATTGAAGGAAACCAAGAAGGGGAGATAATTTAACTTTGACTTTTCATTGATTCCATCTTTTCAGATTACCTCGTAAGTGTAACTCCTTTTAAACCACTTGAAGGATTATGATGAAGCTTAACACAAAGGAAATATACTATATGGAGATGTGCATGAGGGAATGAAATTATTGTCTGAATCCATGGAGGGGAAATAATTTGATTTTGACTTTTCACTGATTCATTCTGCAATGTATTTTTTTTTGGACTTCAACAATTTTTCAAAGGAATAATTCAAAGGGAAGATATTATGAAATAAAATTGTGGGAGAGAAACAGTTTTTTCATTGTAATCCTCTTGAGAAGTTGTTTTCAAAGTGTTGTAATAAAGTTTCTCATAGCTTATGATTTTTTTTCTCGTAAAATGTCAAAGAGACCAAAAAAGTTGAGATTTTATTTTTGTCTGGTTTCGACTGAATATTTTCATTGGAACCCTTGTGAAAAGTTAGTTCTTGAGGATTATATCATTGTGCCCATACTCATATTGTGTCCACACTTGTACTGTATCCATACCTGTATTGTATCTACACCCACCTAGATTTGCACTTACCATATTGATTCAGGGGTCAATGAGCATGGGTATATCTGGCTATCTGGCTGCCATTTGGCGACAGCTATTGTTTCTAAATGCTTTTGATTCATTTATTGTATTAAGATCAGGTTTAATAAAGTTATATTTTGGTGAGTATTAAGGGCAGAGTGCAATAAAAGACCTGAATTACCTAATGGCTCATTATTTACATATGATAAGTATAACATGTGATAGGTATTATGTATTTGCTGTTTTGGGGTTTAAACTGTAAATTTCAGAAACTTTATTCAAGTTTTTTTTTTACAACACTGGAAAGTCATATTTATATTAAAGTTAATCGTTGAAGTTTGATAATCTTATACAGTAGTATCGAGTTCTAACAAAAAGGATTAAAGTTTAGATACTTTGCATCTACAATATATTCAGTTTGTAGTCAACATTGTTGATGAACTCAAGTATTCCCTATATATATCATTTGAAAATCTCATGTAAAATGTGATTCTTCCGTAAATGGCTGTTTCCGGTGTAAGACAGCCCATAAAAGACAGGGTCGAGTGAAGCTGTCTTACACGGGTAAATGTCCAATCCAACGTTCCGATTTGTTCGACGTCATAATTGTTACCATGATAAACTCCGTGAATTATTTGAAGTCACAGTTGTAAAATCCACAAGGAATGGCAAGTTTTACTTTGCTTTGGTTTGTTCTTTGTATTTTACACAAGAAATAGCTTCTTACACTTGACTTAAATTAAAGATCGGAATATCTTCTTCTTGTGTGAGAAATTCTTTGGCTTTGTCTTTTCCCTCGTTACATTCCGGAAAAAACAGAAATTCTCACACTCGTGGAAGATATCCCTTATCTTTTATATGGTCTCATATAAGAAACTATTATTCTTATCTGATTTAGATAAAATTTTCATCATTAAACTTGGTGTGTTCGGCTGTCCATCCACCTTGTAATCAATCAAGCAAATTTATTTCTAATTAGTAGTGGATAATTTATTGTTTAGCTGAATGAGACATCAGGCAAGTTTGAAGATGAATAATCAAATATTTTTGCAAGAGTAATGTCCCTATTTAAATTTTGAAATTGATAAAATGCCCTTGTAAGTGCTCTAGCAAGTTTATTTCTCATTGGGTAATATTTTACAGTAGTTTAAGCTCAAGGAGAACTTCAAGCAAGTACAAAGACAAGTCCTGATAGAGTATATTTGTAGGAGTTATGCCCCCTTTTACCCTTGAAAATTAAGCATTTTTTACTGGCTTATATAAGGCACTACTGTGATACCAATTCCTAATACACCAAAAGCTTTTGGCTGCATACTAAACAATATACAGTATACAATATACTGGATTCACCAGTACATATATATTTCACACTACATGAAAGTTTGTGTTCCAAAGAAAAAAATGTCATGATATTGTGTTTTAAGTTTTTTTTTAGGGTCATGTGGGGTAGATACCCCGGGGGTAGATAAGTTTGTAACTTTGGTAAAAAAAATTCAAACTTGAATATCGATTATTGTTTACTACATATTTAATATTTTTTTAGTCCAGAGTTCTGTGGCAACAGGTTCTGTAGGTCTCAACACTTGACATTAAGAATTTACAATAAAATTGATCTGTGTGGATAATGAAATTCAAGTTAGACATTGTTTATGACACCATTTTTTTTATACGACCGCAAAAAAATTTTTGAGGTCGTATATTGGTATGATACTGGCGGCGTCGTCGGCGGCGGACACTTCGTTTTCGTGCGATAACTTGAGTTCTAGTTGACCAATCCTTATGAAATTTTAACACAATGTTCCTTGGCACAAAGGGAAGGCTGGGATTGGTTTTGGGTGTTGTAGCCCTGCCCGTTTCTGAAAAAAGGGCCAAAAAGGGCCAAATTGGGTGTTTTCATATATTGAGCTGTAGAATATTTATTATATATCAGATTTTGATGGGGTTTCTTTCAGTGTGCTTCTTATTAAATTTCCCATCTGTAGTATGTAAAACGGATTTCACATCGCATGTACCGTTCATGAGCTAAATGGGGCCCTAAAGGGGGGAAATCTCAAAAATTTTATTTTTTTAATTTTTAGTTCGATTTTGATGCAGTTTTTTGCAATGGATTCCTT